>JAPYZO010008447.1:0-13417 GCA_030522905.1 Torymus flavipes | reverse complement strand
ATAAACATTTAATTATACAAATAATTTATACAAAATTTTATTATTTTAAGTTTAAAGAGGTTCGGGGGTTTTATTGGCATCTACTTAAAGAATTTTTTACAATGATTTTTACACATACCATAATACAAGCAATGACATACATTGAAGGTACAAGTGTTGAGATGAAGAAAAAAATTTTTTAACGACATTTAATTATTATTTAAACTAGTTACTGTCACCTATAGAAGAAAATGCAGCAAAATAGGACAATCATTTTGACTTTTAAAAATCATTGTAAAATAGTACATTATTTAACAAGCGAGAAAAGTCGCTCTTGATTCTCGCGGGTGGGATCATCGATTTTTCTCCCGAGTACTTTTTCAAGACATGAATGAAAAAGGCCCTTTTTCTGCGTTGAAAAGTAAATGGAAAATCGAACATTTTGAGATTCTAGTAAGACCTCCCGCAGTAACGGGAGGAAAAAAACATACTTGAAAGAGGGAAACAAGTCTAATTTTGGTCCCGCTTTTCAAGAAAAAAAGTGGCAATATTTTTTGAGTTGGGAATTCTTTAAGTTGATGTCATTAAAAACATTATATAAGAATATACGAGCAATTATTTTATATTACGCGATACTGAAGTAAAGTCACTTGTTTTGAATCATGAAACTCATCAATTAAATTCAAATGTTGGAAAGATAATACTTTTCATAAGAATGGACTCTGATCAATCACTCTAATCAGTTAATTTAATTAATCACCTATAGGTTTCGAAATTTTTCAACATTTTGATATTTAATACACTATAAATCAGATGAAGTCAGACAGTTTAACAATTGATAAATAATAATTTAATAAAAAATAATTTATTAATTTCTATAAATACTCTGAGAGAGATATATCGTTATCATAAAATTAATTACAAGAGGATAAATAGCGTTCGAAGTTACTGCAATCGCCATGTTATATAAGCAACGCTTAAAAACAAATGCTCAAAGTTTTATTCATTCTCGCTAAGTCTTTTAAATATCTCCAAATATGCAATTGTAATAATTTCTCGTCTTGTATCGATAATCCAAACAACAAAGTGCTCAGAAAATGATGACAATAAGATGCTCCAACTAATAACTTACTCTTGCCGTTTATCTAGGAAATATCAGCCTCACTAGCGAATACATATTAATCGATATCTTATTCCCAACATTGATTAGCCGCTGCCACAGTCTGCCACTTGATTGTGCAAGCTCAGACATTTCTTTTTCGCAGATTAGAAAAAGTAGCTTAACCGATTAATCCGCGCGAAATCTCCAAAAGCGAAACGAATGGGAACAGCTGCATCCTCCGTCGGCACATCCGCAAAATAATAAAAAGGAAGCAAACAATTTCGCAAATTGCATTGCGGACTATTTACGAGCGGTGCGCACGCGTACAGAGCCGCGAGAGACAGGCGCGGCACAACTCACTCACGTCCCATTCCAAGTTGTCTCGATGCCGCGCGCGGCACCTTTCTACCTTTCCCGCTCGCTTCTCCCTTTATGACAGCTCGAGAGAGCAGAAACGCCTTCTCTCTCTCACTCTCGGTCTCTCGCCCCCTCTCCCTCTCCGCGTCCCTCTTCTCCTCGCTGCAAGTACGCGCATGCGAAGGCTGGTACAGAGAGAAATAACAAGGATGCCGAGGGAGAGAAAGAAGAGGCCTGTAATGAAGACCTCAAGGCGCCGCGCCTCGGCGATAATTACAGGGAGCCAATCTTACGGCCTCCTAAAGGCTTAAATGTTAAGCGTTATATGTGCAGACCAGCGCTACACGTCGGCCCGCTGAGGCCGGTAGCTTTTATACGCGGCTTTAAAGCGCTCAAGCGACGGCCCGCGAGAGAGTACGTATACCTTGCCGGCTGCTGTAAGCACCGCCACACCAATCGGCATTTACGCTGAATTTCAGATCAATTATTTTATACACGTGAGCCTGATACAATGTCCTTCTACTTTTCACCTATTTTTAAATTATCAAAAATGGATTCATTTCAATACACAACTATATTTACACTGCTTCTAGTACAACGTTATTAGTTTTAAAATCTTCTAAAGCGATAAAAAAATTCGTAAGATTTCCATCAACATTTCATCAAGTATCATTTATTTATTAATATCACCGCATGCATTTGCATTTGGCAGCGGGTTTTTTATTTTTATTATTCACAGAATTGTGCGAATTAAAATAAAAATCGTGGGAAACATAATGTTGAAGATTACTTATCTTTAAGTCGTCATATGTCTCATCTTGTACTTCTGCAAAGACGAAAATTTCTTTAGTTTACGCAAATTACGATAATTTGTTTTCGAAACAAAAAGTAAGATTTTTATCTCTACGTAAAACTCTCGATTATTCTAAGCAAATATCGAGAAACGTATTATTTTAAAAACGAAAAAGATGAAAAAATAAGGATGAATATAGTTCCACTAATTTCGATTTGAAGCAAGTGTAGGTACTTGATTTCTATTCGAAATAAAAAATTTCTATGACATTGGAAATGAACGTCAACTATAAAGAAATAAAGCTTGTAAAGGGAAAAAGTATAATAATTTTGATAAGACGTAAAGCCATCTTAAAAAAAAATTGTTTAGGAATGTAGCCGAACTACTTGGACGCGGGCTCGTACACGCATGTACAAGTAACTGCACCATAAAAGAGGAAAATATCATTTGCTTAGCCTAAATAGTGTAAAAAGCGTCTTTCTCTATGAGCGCACTGCTACCGCTTACGCACTTTTTTCCTGTGCATACCTGCCACCCAGGTGCCATTAGCGGCGCAAAATCGAGAGCCATTACTAAACGGCAGTAGCAGCTGTAGCTGAAAAACTCGCGCATTAAGGGATCGCTAGGAACGAGAGCACAATCGCCTCTCTCACGCCAAAAATGCAAATAAGCTGCAGCCACGGCAGAACGGCCTATCGGTTTTGCGCGCGTAAAATCGCGATCGGTGCGCGAAGCTCGGCCATTAGAGTCGCGTCTTGAGACGCACACGCGCACGCGTACGCTCGCGGAGGGCCGTAAAACGGCCGCTATTCCTTCTTGCCGCCGTTTATTTTAATTTCCCAACGACGGCCCGCTCCTTTGTTCTACGCCGCGCGTTCGCTCATCCTCCGCCCTTTCTTCTTACTCGTGTGTCGGTCTTCTCTGTGAGTGTGTGTGCCCGCCTGTATATGAGGAAGAGAGCGAGGCGGCCTGTTTTTTCGCGGGAAAAGCTAGAATTTCGCATGCCGCGCACACGTGAGAGCTTTCGAAAGCTGTGGTTAAGGAGTGTTCAAAAAGAGTTTATCACTGTTGATTATTGGACGAAAAAGTTTTACTGACCTCATGGGCGGATCGTGCTTTTTGCCGAATTCATGCCTTGAACAATATTACGGGCCTTATACCTCGTGCTTTTTTCGAATTTATGATTTATATGTTGGACATGGTCAAGTTTATTTTATCTCATCTTTTGTACTCATTTTGATTACTACCCTGGTAGAAAATTAACCAGCATTTCTGCCTAAACAGCTATTAATTAGCTATTTTTCTCATAATATTTTATCAAAGCTTAAGCATATTATAGCCAGATTTCAAGCTGAAAACGTGACGTTATCACCGGGATTTCTAGCTAATTTCTATAGTTAAAAATTAACGATATTCTAAAAATTAACTGATTTATAGCTAGAATATAATTAAAATTTCTACCAAGGAAAGTAAAGGTAATAAATAGAGGAATAATACTTTCTCTGGTATGGGAAAAGTGGGAAATAACATTAAAAATAAATGCGAGTCTTTAAATCTCGAGTTCGCATTCGTGCATAGCGATAAGCAATTGACACCATTTTTCCGTTCCAGCCAGTTTTACAATTCCAAATTTTTTCGAGCACGTGTTGTAACAATTTTTCTGTTAGGGTACGTACCATAACAACAGTAGCTACATCGTCGAGAAAGGTAACGATCGATCGTTACTCACACTCGTAATGACCGTCATTACACAAAAACGAAAAAAATGAAAATTCTTTGGAATCACAGAAAAAGGATGAAAAATGAATACACTTATAAACTGTAATAGTTGCTTGTACTCGGCTTGTAGCGAACATATCGAGAAGCCTCTTGCGGTTCTACCACTCGTGCGTTAAACACAACTGTCTTTATCAAGCCATAGCTTTTTCTTCAGGCGTGTCAATGACGAAAGATACTCGCGAGTATTCGCAAAGGAACTCGATTACTCTTCAGTGGAGCGTAAAGGTGTGCGCATAAAGAGAAAAAAGACAGAGGGGAAAGCCCCGCGAGAAATTTTGCTGGCGCGCGCGCGCGCATGCCAATTTAAAGTTACAAATTCGACCGTAAAAGTCGGCGCAAACCATCGCACTCGAGTTTCGAAAGCCTATGGAGGGAAGGCGAGGCAAGAATGAGGGAGGAAATAAAATGGGTGAGGCGTGCGGATAAGAAATACTTGTAAGCGAGCGGGACTCACCCCTAAAATGATTGAGTAGTATAACCACGGCAGTACTAACTGCTCGAACTAGTCTTTTTTTTCGAGGTTGCAGAATACTAATTTAAAGTTATTTTTCCTATACAAAAAAGAGATGGACTTGAGATTGTCACTTCTAACGATTGTCATTGGTAGATTTAAAATGGACATGTAAAATTTTATTGGCATACGACAATCGGCGCGCGAATCGCGCATTGATACTTCTAGTTTCATTAAAGTGGAGTAACATTGGATAAACTGATGATTTTGTGAAAAATGAAGAAAAGATTTTTTTTTACCTTTTTTATACTTAACTCATTGTATCTTAGCTAATTATAAATATTCCTTTTTGGATTTTGTATTACTTATTCTTCACGGTATAACCTAAGCAACAAGCAATACACGGAGTTCTTAAAGCAGTTTATCCAACTAATTATTGGATATCGGTGAAGAAAACAAAGTTTCCAAGATTATTATCCTCAGCTTTTCTGTCTTTTATCAAAACAAAATTGAAAATTTCGAATCTTGGTCCTCTCACCTAATCCAAACACCTCTCTGCCTAGGCAGGCGCAATATCTGCGTTTATCGAAGACAAAGAATTATACGCTGGAGGCTGGCTTGGAGCGAAGAAGCGAGCAAGCGACAATCGTGCTCGTATTTTCCGATTAGAGGGTGGCATTCACTTATAAGCCATACCATAACACTTGTCCGCGGGCATTATGAGTCTTCCGTGGGGGCCTTCCCCCCCCCACTCTCTCTCGCTCTCTCTCTATCTATCTCGGTGTCTCGCTCCCGCTCTGGTGTCGGTGTTTGCGACGGCGAAGCTCCGCGGGATTGGGGCGCAGATTTACGGTCACCTTGGGTACTGATTCGAGAGAGAGAGAGCGAGAGAGAGAGAGAGCGAGAGAGAGAGAGAGAGAGAGAGAGAGATTACGATGTATTCTTCCCCCTATCCCTAGTAGGTACGAAAAGTCACCCCTAGTGCACCACATGTTCATTCATAAACATGCAATGTAGGTGTACGCCAGCACATGTATATGAATTTGGGGGATGAAGTAGATGCGCGGACAGAATTCGTAAATGTATGCGAATCCGAGAGAATAAAATCACTCGATTATTATTTTATGAGAGTCACGATTACCTGCTATTTTATACACTTAATCCGAGGATCGAGACGTTAATAGGGAAACTGATTTGATGATGCCATCAAGTTTCGATTGGGATCATTGTAGGTTTATGCAACGTAGATGCCAACGTTGAGAATGGGAACCACCATTAGATCCGAGATGGCTTTGGAATTTTGTGCTTTATCTTCTGATAGGTTTTAATAAGATTTAATGCTTATAAAAGAAATAATTACTTAATTAAGTTTTTACGCCGTTTACATATGCTATAATATTACATTCATCGCGAAATCAACACGAAGAAAAATAAATAAACAATTTTTCTTTTCAGGCAGTTGTTTAACTTGAAAATGACAAGTTAATTCTACTTACAACGATATCGGTTGAAATAAGATTTTTTTTTAAATAGAATAAAAAAGTACTTATGATGTTATTCTTACAATAAATAAAGTTAATGTTACTTTTTGTATACTAAATGAACTTTTTCCTAAATCAGTTGATTTTACTGATGCAAGCAAGTTAGATTAGCTTTATTTTTTTCGTGAAAAACCTCATTCAGAACCGACTATTAAAACAGTTATACTTAATAAATTTAAATTAATGAAATTTAGTAATCTATTCTTCTATAATAATAATTAAATTAAATTAGAATAATAAGATTAATTTTTCTATGCTTTGATAAAATTATCTGGTTATTCCTATCATTTAAACGAATGAAATCGTGGAGAAAATGAAATCATAATGAGAAATTATATGTATATTTATAACCCCAAAAACAAAATAGTATTTTGCTAGTACAATAAACCACTCCAATGAATAAAGAGTGCATCGACGACCCGCTAACTCGTCCGTCACTTCGTTCCTTATATACTCGCCAAGTAGGACGCTGCCGTACCCTTTGATTATTACATAAATTATTAATAAATTATTTGCTAAGAAACGGAAATTCTTTATCATAACGTACGAGCTCACAAGTAAAATTGGCATCTCTTAAAATGTATAATGCATCTGATGTACCTACATCTCTCTCTCCTTCTCTCTCTCTCTCCCTCTCTCTTCTGACCATCTCTTCTTCTCTCTTCCCCCCCGCCCTCTCCCTTTCACGCTCTTTCTCTCTTCCAGCGTCTTAATTCTTCAGCCGGGCATCTGGTCCTCCACAGATGAAGCTAACAATGCTGCTAACCACATGTACATACACAAAGGTGCACAAGCCCGTGAGATGTCTCGCGTGGATATCGTCCATAATTTGCGCGTCGGCTAATATATTACCTGGCAATTTGCTGAGCATACACGGCTTTCTCATTTTTCTTTTTATGCAAGGCGCACAATTATGAATGTCGTGCGGACCCTTTGACCCTCGAACACTCGAGCGCGCACGTTTGCCACATGTGCAGGCCGTCTACAAAATTTTATTTTTTCTCTCGCTTCGATACACAAAAGATTGATGTGAATTTATAATAAGGATATACGCGCTATTAATGTTCTCAGAAACTTAGAAATTGCAACGAGAATTTTCGTGGTACCTACACATAATTTTGAATGGTTTATTAATACAGTAATTAATATTAACGCTCTGAAAAATTACACACGAAAAGTTGTGGTGAAGAATATTGTTAATGGGACTGTGGTGCTGATTAAACGATTTATTCACGTTTTATAATAGATAGCTTATTTATAATTTATCATACATAATGTAATTTTAAGATTTTCATTGTAGAAAAGGCTAAACAACGTAAATTCAAATTCACGATCGATCTTTGACGAGAACGTATTTTAAAGTCTACACTAATCCAGATCAGTAAGATATGAGAAAAACAGTTATGAATTTTAGCATAATAACTGTTTATTGGTATCAAAATAATGCATTTTTCCCCAATATTAATTCAAGCACTTTATAATAATTTTTTTAAATTAAGTAAAAGTCAGGTTTATTTTAATTTACAACAACACAAAGTTAATAGATATAATACATATGGATGCCAAATGATCAGTGGTTGAAACATGAAAACAGCCCGCAGAAAATCAAGAGAGGGGGAGAGAGGGAGACGAAGAGAAGAGAAGATGAGGCAGCGGAAAGTTGCTCCTCTTTCCACTAAAGTAATTCGGCAGGAGAAATTACTTAACTCTCGGATGATACATAAATTAAGGCGGAATCGTAAAAGGGTCTGGTAGAGTCGAGCAGCCAGTTAGCGTGAGGGTGCCCCAGGGGGCTGTACAAGCCTCCCTCCTCCTTCCTTCTCTATCTTTGCTAGCTAGCATAGTTTGCTTCTACCTCTCTCGCTTGCTTGCTCTCGCCGACTCTCTCTTGTTCTCTCTTTCAACCCTTTACGATGCTACGCCACTGCTTAATAGAATTACCCTCCGAGCTCAAGTTAGCCGCGTTAGATTGAAATCGCCATCGCATTTTTAAAATCTCATTAATTAACTTAAAGTCTGGAAGCACGAGACCGTACCCAGTTGCACACGGTTATTCCTTCCTTCGTCTTTTTTAGTTTTCTTCTTTCTTTTTGAACATCGGCTGTAGAAGCTAGTGCTTTGCGTGACTTCCAGTTTTCTTCTGTTTCATACATTTTTACAGTTAATGCTATTTCTTTTTATTTATTGCCCTTATTTAAGAACACTTTTCAGTGTACTTCTTAAATTTACTCTTTTATTTGTACTGAGAAAGTTTTTTTTTGTCACGTCGTATATGACGTCTCATTTTATTATTGTTATTGACGTCTGCCATGATTTCGAACTTATTTTTTCTAATGCACACCCTCCGAGAAATAGATTTTTGCGGTCATTGGAGAGTCGATATCTGGTACCGAAAAATGAAGCCCAGTGTTTTATCGAATTTATTTTTTATCGAATCAGAGCTTAAATTTTAGCTCTTACTGTCTTCTTTTATAATTTTTTTCTTGTTTTCGTATCTTAAATACTTGCAATGTGACAGTCAATAGAAGAGCCATCGTTTTTTAACGAAATAGAGGATATATTTGAGATATAATGGCCCATATCTCAAGGAAAAATGCCTATGAGATGAAATTAGGCATACTGGGCTTCATTTTTAGGTACCAGAAATCGACTCTCCTATGCCCGCGAAAATCCATTTCCCGGAGGGTGTGCACTCCCCTTGTTAGATGACTACACGCAAAGTTCGAGTTAAACTTTAGTGAACTCACCTAACTGCAGAAACATCCACGTATTCTGTATGTAAAAATTTTTGCATCTCCTTATCTCTTTGTGAAAGATTGTATAGCAGATCTGTTTTCTATCATTGAAATCTGACTTATAGATAGCGTGATAGCTGTAATATTATGATTCTTATGATTTACCGGTTATAATTTATCATTGCATCTATATCATATGTGATATTAGTATTAAGACTTCGTAAAGCTTCAACTGTAAATAAATTGATCTATTATTATATCTAAAATCTCTATTTTACTGTGATTTCTCTGTAAATATATCTCACTTTGTAAAATTTTTAAGCTAATAAATCTAATATTTGCTTAACTATTTGCAGATATTAACATATTTCTTCGGGGCTTATGTCACAAGTTCTGTGGGTAATAATCGATCGATAAAGTAATTTTTCTCACATTAATAATGCAATCCCCTAAATTTGTCGGGGTCGAAAAAAAAGACGGAATGATAACGATGTAAATCTCTTAATGCCAGAATGATGTAAAGCAAACAGCATGCCAGTGCCATTTCTCTTGTTGCGCTAGGGAATCGCTCGTGTTATTAGGGCGCAACCGCATCGATTAGTTCGCCACTACGTATATATACGCATGCAAGCGCGGGCGCGGTCAGTCAGTTTGGTTCCTATGCAGCCAGCACTAGTACGTCGGCGTCCTAAGGGATGTAGGAGACACGAGCCAAGAGTCCATTAAAGCAGCGCTAAGTCCCGTGCGAAGCGATGCGTCATTGAGATACATGAGGATTTCCAGGCGCGATAGTATTAATCCGCTACACCCCTTTGTCGGGATTACGAAATATGCCTCAGTCTGATCCATGCCTCATGTGTCTCTCCCTTCTACAGGCTACGCACGCGCGTGGGCAGGATTATCGCGCCCATGCGCGCGCTCTCGATAAGCTAATTCGACCCTCTTTTTACGCTCGCTGTGCTCTCGCGTTCTTCGGGTGGGGAGATGCGCCCGCTTTAATATTATAATTTTCGGATTAGAGGGACGATGGGAACCGAATTACAGAAGATAGAGTGACGAAGTTCTGGTATTAGTTGTGACTTATGCATTTCGCTTCATAATCAAGGCGTTTGCTTCATTTTTATATATGAAGCGATAGCTGCAAAGGTGGCTATCAACAAAAAAAATTTTTACAGTACATTTTCTGCTGTACTACTACTACTACTTACTTTTTTAACTTTTTGCATGCATTATTAAGTGCAGTTCGGATAGATGATGCACAAAAAGTGTGAAATCATACTCATTTATTGTATGATTTAGAGAATTTTCTTTTACGGATTTAGTTACTTTTGCAACTAACTTCGGATTTGGCTTCTTTTATTTCAGTTCCTTGTGGAGTTAGCCTCTTTTGCTGCATATTAACACAAGGCAAAATAATTTTTCATAAATAAGATTAAAAAATATTTTATCGAAATAATACTTTATTTTTAAGGAAAAAAAAAATTTTTTACAGGAAAATAAATTCTTTATAAATCAATTGAATATATGAAAGCGTGTTATAATATCGCTGTCTTCTACGTTGAATCGCTATTTTCAATTTAGAAATCTTGCATTTGCAGTGACTAACCTTGATCGAAAAATTTTCTTCACTATTTATTAGCCAAATCATTCATCCTCCACTTTAATGCATACTTTGGCTGTAGTAGCCCAGTAGTTGGATACCGGGTTTGAACAATGCGTCGAGAGAGCGTAGTGCTAAGCCGCCACCACTGCGCACATGCGTTGTAATGGCGTCTTTATCGTGCTCATGGGAGTGGAAAGCACGAAGCGCAGGCGCGCTTGTGATATATCAAGCTCGCAATATATTGGGGAGAAAAGCAGCTTCGTTCTTCTTGGGCCCGGGACATATTACTAGGACCGCACGCGCACGTCTAACGTGTCAGCCGCAAAATCATACACGCTGTATAATGTCGTGGTAAAACACAGTAGTGTGAATGTGTGTAGCGTATTTAGATAACGCATATATACATGTTCACGACCTTGTTACTAAATTGATGCTACATACGCGCATCATTTTCTTCGCTTTTCTAGAAATTTAAAACTAAGTTTTGACACACTATACCTAGAAGAAACACTTCATTTTCTATATTCTTGATAATGTTATTCAACTTTGTCGTTGTTAGTATTAAATCAACATTTTAACATGGCACTCACCAGCAGAGCGTCAATGGTCCGAATCACCGATTCGGCACAAAAATAAAATTCGCGAAAATAAATCTTTATTGACTTTTTTCGGAATAAAAAAAATATTAATCTTTCAATATTAATATTTTAATACGGATATTAAAAAAAAATTTTTAAAGTTAATATAATCCGCAGAAAAATTTGAAATCTAACGGACAGTGAAAAAAACTTGTTTCATCTATGAATATGGTTCTAGACCATATAAAGGGCCCATACCGAGGTCTACGCTGAGGTAAATATACCCCCTTTTATGTGTAAAAAGTGGGAACTAATTAGTTTACGTTTATGTTTTAAAATATACCTTTTTTCATTTCAGAAAAAAGGTGTCTAGCCCCCTGAAGCTAGAATGCAAGCTATGGAACAACATGCCAAAGGACCTGCAGGACAGTAGCACCAAGGGTGGCTCGTGCCTACCCGTTTCCGGTGCTGCTCTCGCGGTAATCGCTGCAATACCCCCAGTAGACCTAATGCCGAATGAGAGAGCACCATGAAAAACGGAGTATGGAAGCAATTGGATTGTTTTGGGGGCCAAGACGCAACCGTTGGTCATCAAGGACCAGCGAGCTGTGGCATCATCGATGGGACTTAGGGCGCGAAGGCTGGTGAACCCATCGCATTATCCAAGACGTAGAAGAGAGTGGACATCAAGGAGACATGGACTCGACACCTTCCACCTCACTCAGGTGCTGACCGGGCATGGGTGTTTCCACAGCTACCTTTAGCGCGTTGACGTGTATGGAAGCGCAGAAGGCCCGGTATGCCCAGGAATCGACGAGGATGCGGAGCACGCACTGTTTCGGTGCCTAAGATTTGAGGAAGAGAGCGGTATAGGGCTACGTGGGATGGGCCGCTATCCCCTGAAGCCATGGGTCGGTGCCTACTCACCTCGCAGGATGGATGGGACGCGGTGACTGCACTAGCCACAACCATCATAGAGAAAGCTGAACTCTACCAGAAGAGAACAAGAGAAAAGAGAAGCCAGCAACATCAGAAGGAGCCGCTAAGGCTGTGATTGCCCTCCGCGAACTAATGCCTAACGGTGGTTCCCGCGGGGGAATTACAGTCGAGCCGAGGCCCTGCTACAGAACATCAGCAGAGATGTTTTAGTAGGTATTACTATAGAAATGGTATGGCTAGGTATAACCAGGGAATGGTATTTTTTCCAATCTTCCTAAAAAAACACAAACATACATACAGACATTTTTCAAAAATAGTATATTTTGACTCCAAATGACTCAAAACACCTTTCTAACATGTCCTCTAATGCACTCTCTCGGCTTTGCTCACCGAGCACTAACCCCCTCTTGCAGCCTACGTTTTGCCGCAGTACTTAGAATCGACGTTGTATATCACGTTAAAACTTTGATACAAACATTCTTCAGTATATTTGCTATATTGCCAGTAGTTTTTTGGTTCATTCTTACCTTTTTTAAAGAATCGCATCCTAAGGTCTTGTGTTTTTACTAAGCTTGTGGTTTTACGTCCATAAGAACCCGTGTATAAGAGTTGAACTTTAAAGTTGAATTATTCCATAACTGAAGTGACAAACGATCTGAAACTTCGCAAACTTACAGAAAATTAATCAAAGAACAACAATATTAAGTTTTTGGAATGACGTAACCATTTTCATTTTGATAGTCGAGCTCCTTAAGTTCAGTAATTATGATAGTATTTAGAATTGTTTTACGATTCCAAAAAGAATTATTTTTCCAGTACTACTATCGGGTATCAAGTGTGTGTGTGTGTGTGTGTGTGTGTGTGTGTGTGTGTGTGTGTGTGTTCGTACAATAATAAATGCGTTGTTGAATATTTCAAGAAACATCCTGACGACGTATCTATTTCTAGTATATAGGCAACCATGACTATTGCGGAAATCCGTCCCAAATGACACAGCACTCCGAGGCGCTGTTGGATCCATGAAACTCGTCCATCCCTCAAGGATCAACTCATTCAAGCAATCATCGACAGGCCACCACCAGCTTGTGCACCGCTTTGTATTATTGTGTATATTACGTTCTCACAGTAGTGAGCCCACACTATCCCCCGTCCTGTTCAAACACATTAGGGCTCAACATCCGGCGGTCGCACGCGCCGCCGTTAAGTGGCTGACGAAAGCGTATCATCACGCGCGTGTCAATTGTCGTCCGTGAAGGAAATGGGAAAGTCGAGTGGCTCTTTTGCCATCTCGTATGAATTTCCGCCGTAGGCAGGACCTATTCCAATTCTTTATATTTTCTCTATTTACTTTTTTCACTAGCTGATAGGAAAGGTGACGAGACAAATGCGCTTTTGTCTGTTCGAAATGCAGTTCCACGCAGCGTCATATCCGATATCATTTGCAGATGCACTTGTTAAGCTATTACAGAGAAACGGAAATATTATTTTTCCGAGAGGAAACTGTATACTTGGAATTGCTAACAATTCTTTTATCTAGTTTTGATATTTTATCAGTTCTTG
>JAPYZO010008439.1:0-13201 GCA_030522905.1 Torymus flavipes | reverse complement strand
GCTCGGAATCCATCGCAATCCCAAAACACTCTGAGCAGCAAGGCAAATAGAATCGAAGTGCTGCAGATTGCTCGTCGCTGCAGCAAATCCTCGGCAGCAGGTTTTACAGTCTCTCTCTCACTCGAGACGGCCAATGGCATATAGATAAGAGAGGAAGTAATCTGTAATGAGGGGGGCGGAATCGCACTCGAAAGCGCACTTGATCCGCAGCACAGCCCGGATATATCCGCTTTGCCGCGCGGCCTTGCTATTATTCCTCGAGAAACGCAAAACGTGCCGGTCGCTGAATTTCAGTTATTACACGGGCCGATCCTTTGCGCTTTTCCGTTAATTGTCGCGTGGGATATCGGCCCGCACGACTTCCCGACGGCGATCGGGGATTATCCGGGCCGCGCGCGAGTTTCCGAGTGCAGGCGTATCGAGCAAAAACCGGCAATTAAGGACGGGACGGGAGATCGCTCGGGCGCCGGTCGTTAATTTATGACGGGTTCTTAAAAATGGGTCGCCGCTGCGAGTAGAGCTGGAGTTGCGTCTTTGTTGGCCACGCTCCGCTAGTGCTACCGCGTTACTGCTGTGGCCGCTGCTACCGCTGTCGTTAAGTGTATTCACGGATACGTTGATTCTAGTAATTACGAGCGGAATTTCAATTGCGTCGTTCGGCTTCCACCCGTGTGTCATGGTTTCTCTGATCCATTAGTCACGGTTACGCGCTTGCGTATACCATCTACAGAAGTGTTATTGCATTTATGGCTTTAAATCAAAAGATCTATATATTTTTAAAAGCTATTCTGATTATTTATTTTTTATATAAATATAACTTATTATTATCCCTAGACTACCTTTAAAACTCTGTATCAGAAGTCTTGTGGGATAAAATCATATAATGTGTATACGTTCTAAATAAATATAATATCTACATACTATTTTATTAGTAAAAGAAAGATTGCATTGGTTTTGAAAAAGAGATCTTTAATATATAACAATAAGAATATCTTTTTCTAGAAATTAAAACTAGTTATTATTCTGGTATACTCTGAATTTCCTTATCATAAATTCACAAGAGAATCTTAAAAATTGCTACAGTGCGTTTTAAGCTATTAGGAAAAAGAAATTTTTGTAAATGGATAAAGGAAACGAGCTAGCCCTTAAAAAAGGAATAAAAAGGAAAAAGAAAATTGTAGTATGATATGGGTGCGATATTAAAGATACCCTAACCGCCAATTTGCCTGGCAATAGTGAACTTACAGAACGGATTTACCGCTTATAAAACGTCGCGCGCGCTACTACATACAGTGGCGACGTAATAGTGTGCAACCGCGAAAAGAGAAACAGAAAGGGAAATTCTTAGCGTGCCGCGAGATAATAAGGCCGCGCGGGCATTTTGCCAACGGGATTCCCTTATTTCCGCGCGGCGAGGAAAAAGGAAAGTACGCAGTGATACACCTTTCAAGATTTTCAACTGATTGTCAACAGATTCAATATTTCAATTCCGAAATGTGCCGATAGTTGACTATACTCGTACTAGTGTCTCATTGCGACGGGGCGAAAGACACATTGATCAAGAAAGCTCGCAGCGCGAAAGCTATACGAGCGGCAGGGAAGAGCGTCTATCGATCTTAGCGAAATAATTCCTCCGGTCGTAATAACGTCGGATTCTTTTTAATGCCACCACGGAAAAGTTGAAGTTTCCATTGTAACGAAGAATCTATGGTCTTGCTTTATTAAGGGCCAACAATCGATATATCGAACTTTTGAATTTCAATTAGAGAAAAAGGAGGAGAGGCGAATGCCATTGTTCGAGAAATATAAAGTTTCAAGAAAATTGACTCTTCAGACGTCGGAAATGAAGAAACTTGAAACGCGCAGATCTGTGTCAGTCTGACTGGAGCGGATTCATTTCACTTAATTTACTTTACATGGGAGTATCATTTACGTTCTATATTCAATTTGTTTTCGCTACATTCCACAACTCAATTATTTTAACATGAGTATACGTGCGAGTCCAACGAATCTCAATTGACAATGTGGATTCGCCGAACTGAATATTGTAAAAATTATATTTTTCTCGTTCAATTCAATTTTTTTTTCACGGTTATAAATATATTCTTTCGAATTTGTAGGTAATTAAGGATCTGTAAATTCTTTACGTACGAATGTACATTTCACACAAAAATATGGTTTAAGTATACTCGACAAGTTAAAAAAATGAATGTTTTTACAATGTAAATGAAAGTTGGTAGGTTTGAAGTGCAGTCGCGAAACAGCTCGCAAGTCCATACATCGCAGTACATATATACCACGTTGAACTAGATGATCGCGCAAAACATTAAAAGACTCTTTTGCACTGCATGTACAATAACCGAAACGCAGAGTGTATAGACGATTCCCGCGCAATAATTGAAATGCCCGCGCAATAGACCAAAAACAACAATAGCCTGCACTGCAAAGCGACCGGCTATAATTCCTTATAAACGAAGGTAGCGCAGCCACGTCGGCTTTAAGAGCCGCGGTGAAATCACTGTCTCGGTTCATCGGTACTCAAGTGCCGGGGAATCGAAACGTTACTGGGCAATTTTCGAAAGTTCGACTGCAGCAGCACGGGTTGTAAAGCCAGTCGGTCCGCGGCCGAAAGTAGGTATATACGCTAATGGCGCACGTCCCGGGCGCAGTTTTCGGTCCGCGAGTTTAGCGGCGCTATATACATGCAGGAAGAGGGTTAAACGCGGCGTGCGGTCGAGTGGAATGGGCCGCCCTCGCCCCCCCGTCACGATACCCGGCCAACTTTGTTAATTAAATAAATATTCCGGCGCCCTGGCTATTGAGCGCCGCGGCGCCGATAATGAGTTCGCTCGGCGAATTGGCCGGATTACGAGCACAGCCAGTATCTAAGAAACGCGCGCTGGGGGATATTTCGATTCCGCGGCGATGGCTTTTCGATGGGCCGATTCTCGCTCGCGGCGTTTCGATTAGATTCACTCGGGGATAAACAGAGCTGGATTTGGATAAGCGAAAATCGTTGCTCTACTGATTGGGATAGGAGTGCAGTACGCGTGTTTCATTGCAGTCGCCGGTAAATTGTTTTGCTTACAGTTCCTCGCTTACAATTTAATAAACACGCTGTGTAGCTCTTGCTTTACAAACGATCAAATAATTCAAAGGAGATACTCTCAGATATTTAGGAAAGTTAGTTTATTAACGACACTCCATTAATACAATAAACAACATTCCCATCTAGCAAGGCTTCTTCACTTAAAGAATGCTGCGGATAAAGCAGCAGACTCTCGCGCGACGAATTGCCACAAATTACGTCGAACTAAGCTCTCCGCATTCATCTAGCGCAAATTAACGCGCGCTAGGTACTTCCATAACTCAGAAGCCACGTCGCGGGGGAGGGGAAAACAAAAGAGCTTTAGCAATTACATAGTCCTCGAGTGCATCGGACGGACTTTTTCGCGGGCAAAGTGGCGCCCGAGAGCTTTCTCGGTCGAGTGCGCAATGATGCGAGAAAAAAAATGGGCGTCGATAATATGCGAAGGGGCGAGAGAGAGAGGGAGGAAGGTATTGCATATGCGATTGCGTTAATGCACTGCAGGAGACGTTTGCGATTACGCGGGGGAGACGCGATAAGTGACGGCTGGAGGGAGAGAATGAGCGACGGTCTCCTGCATCACTCAGTGGCTGGGTAGGGTGGAAAAGTCTACAGCGCTGTATGATATTGTCAGATAATGTTTGTTTATCAATCAGTCGTGCTATCGCATAAATTATTAATATTTAATTGCTATGAGCTTTATATTTTCCCAATGGTAGATTGGATAAACCATTACCGGTACGAATGTTTAACTCACGAGTAACTGGTTGAACACACGGCAGCGCCATAATTCAATACGGAAAGCGGGAAAAAATTTACCTGAAACAGAAAGAAAATCGCACAACATTAATTCTCCTTCATTCAATTTCTCAACGGCGGGGCCGTAATAATTCACGCGGTAAAAATGAAATTCAACTCTGGGCACGGTGCCCACTAAAACTACATCGGCTCTCCCACACACACACATTGCGCCTCCCAGCAAATGACACGCATACACTCGAGTATACTTGGCGTCGCGCGGCTCGCTTTATGGCTTCAATTCGGCGAGAGCGAGCGCATTCCGCGGCGCGCGGAAAAACACCATTTATCTTGCTCAAGTGGCGAGCACACGCATAACTCGGAAGACGGCCCAGTTTCCTACTTCATTGCTTTCTATGATTATTGACTTTCAGCGGTGGCGGCGGCTGGCCTGGAATTGCGTCTCGCTCCCCCGCGCGAGAGCGATATCACCGCGGAGACTATCCTCGGAATTCGCGCGGTAAAAGCCAAGTCGTCGTCGCTGTGTACCTATACCCGCACATCTATACCCGTACTTTCGCGGCAGATGCTGGCCTCCGGGACCACGAGCACTTTTGTTTCAAAAAAAGAAATGTTCAAATGTTGGTGTTACTCTTTATATTGGCAGAGGGATATCAAGTTTATTTATTTAAAAAAAAACTGGGGTTTTAAAGATATTCAGATTCTCAGAGCGTAGCCGCTTAATCCCATACGTTTCCGCGCGATATCCCTCTTCGCGAACAATACTCCAACGCGGCCTTTCTCGAGGCGCCGCACAGACAATACCTGCGGCGGCAGCTATGTCACGTGACGGGCGTCTACGGGCGCCCCATTATTTTCGTCTTCGCCTCTCACTCTCTCCCACTCTAGGGGCGCGCAGAACTCATTACGGTGTCATTTCGCGCGAAACCCTCCCTCCGCGCGCGAGCGCGTCACGGTCAATATAACGCGCGAGCTTGAAAGCACACGCGCGCTCGCGCTGAGGGCGACTATTCATAGAGAGAGAGCAGCGACCAAACTGGAAATGAGCTTTTACGTGGGAGAGCTAGCTTCCTTCCTTCCTTCCATGCTTGCTTCCTTGCTTGCTTGTGCGCTTGCGTGCTCCCTTCTCTATTTTCTTTTATATTTATGAACGAAATTGCAAAGGAGCCGGGGAGAGGGTCAACAGGAGTCCGTTGAGCCTGAATTATTTGCTGCTGATAAGCGTCCGGCGATGCATGGGATGAGACGCGCGAAAAGGTACGTTTATTGACTCTGCTCTTTTATTAAACTCGTAACATTGTCTTTTATAGTTGAGTAGTAGCCGCCTTATTGGCTCTCTCCCTAAAGTTGAATTAGTGAAAATTGCTCCACCATTTCAATTAGTGGAAAAAATAATTAGTAGTTTTTACTAATTTAATTCGTAGTTTTTAAAACACCACTAATGAAATAGTGAATATTCACTAATAAATTAGTAGTTTTTTCCACTAATTGTAAAGGTGGAGCAATTTTCACTAATTCAACTTTAGAGAGCTCGTATTTAACAAATCCTTTTTAGTTTTCATATTTGACAAACCAAATCAATGCCTCTTTTGCTAATACACTTGAGAATTACTTTTTTGCTTCCTCCTGGAGGAAGCTTTGTGATAGTAAAAATAAGTTTATGAGAAAATGTGTTAGGAATGTTGTGCAGCAAATTTGGAATCGAAATACACTATTTTTAGAAAATGTCCGTGTGTGTGTGTGTGTGTCCGTATACACTTATTCTTTGTAGCATAGTTTATGGTACAATTTATGCTGATAACTGAATGAATAGCTATGTTTAAACGAAAAATTGGTTCATTTTTGTAATCCAATTGCAGCTAACGTCACTGCCGTGTGTGCTTTGCTGAAAACTCGGTGCAGCCATAAATCACGGCAAAGATTTTATATTGATTCCCGCGCGTGCTCCTAGCCGGCCTGGCTCGTATTTCACATTGAGGATATCAACAGGGATTTCGGGCGTCTTGCCGCTTAAGCTTTGACTACGATACAGAGCTCATAAGTACAAGCTTAGCGAAATCCACTTGTCGCCTTGCCTGCCGCCATAGTTGCCCTTCGCCTTTGATCCAAGATCTTTGTGCATGATGTGAGCTTGCGACATTATCCAATCGTGTTTAACTATATTTACGCTAACACCATTATAAAACCCCAGGTTGGAGCAAATGGTGTTTAAAAAATGTAAAAGTATAATACTTCTTTAAAATATTAATATTGCAAAGATGATAACAGAATTATATAACCTTTTTATAAAGCTAGACTTCTACAAAATAACTTTACGACTCTAGTTCGAAAATTGAATCTCGTATAATAATGCAATATGCAATTTATACCCCATCCACTCGACGAACACATCAAGTCTCGTGAGTTTCCCGCGCGCGTGTGACGCATTTTTTTCCGAGCTTCGGGAGAAAAATTTCGGCCGATCTTTCGCACATTTATGCAGAGGAGATAAAGCCGGTTGAGAAGCCAGCTCACGTATCCGCGCGAGTATTAAATCTCAAATATTTAATATTCCGAGATTTTATTTTCCTTGTCCGCGCGCTCGCGCGCTTATATTGAAAATATTTGAATTTGTCCGGGAGCTGCTCGGGCGCGTCTATGAATAACACCTTCGCATGCACGGCTAGAGAGATTTTCGAGCGGCCGGAAGACAGACGTGCGCATATAAGTGCATACTCGCACTGTTGCGCGTCTTATACTGCACTGACATGTCGAGCGAACGCGATATTACATTTAGTTGGAATTCGCAGGAGCTGCTTCTAAGATGCCGGTATTTCCATTATTCTTCGAATCCTGAAAAGGAATGGTCTTGTGTCGTGTTCGGGACGACAAAGATATTAATAATTTCCTTTCCCGGACGTATTCAAGATGTGTTTTAAAGAATGTTATACAGTGATATTCCTGCCAGTAGAGAAAGCTATGCGAAAGCAGTTTGACCGATCTTAAAGCGGGATAAATTGCAGCAAACGGCAGGCGGGGGCAAAACACAAGCGGAAAAAGCTCTTTTTCATCCCAGCACACGGGCGCACCGCCATTAATATCCATGGTAGCAGCGAAAGAAAAATTTTTTGCCATTCCAGGGCATCGCGAGCAAACCGAGTGCGAAGAAAAAGCTGCACGCGGCTTTTCTTCGCCGGAATGAAACTCTGCGCTACGCGGCGATCTCCGAGAGAGTCTAGACATCTCGGGCCGAAAACTTTTGCCGCACGCCCTATCGAGATTTCTCGTTTGTCTCTCGGCAGCCCCTGATAAATGCAACGCGCGATCCAAACTCATCTCGCGGATTGTGTCTCGCGGCTGCGCGCTGCCGGGAAAGAGCCTCGAGGTTTTCTTAGCGCTGGCTTTCGTTTCCTCGGCGCTGCACTTTCAGAAAAGTTCGCCTGAATAAAAAGCAGAAAATATCCCATCCTATATAGAAACAGAAATATACTCTCGCCCTCCTCTTGTCCGAGAAATGGATGCTTGCCATTGGCAATGGAAAACGGATTAAGATGAATTCGGGGAATATTATTTCATTTAACAAAACGGCGTGATTCTCGTCCTCTTGTTTATGCCTTTTCATTTTTAAAAAATATTTCCGTACTCAGATAAAAATATCGCAATAAAAACGTTATTGTATATTAAAGAGCGCAAACATGTAAATGATTTTAAACATAAAAATATGCATTCATTAGCAAGTCGAACGTGTATTAAAACGTACAGGTAAATAATTTAATTACATCAAATTTGCATTATAAAATAACACAGCCCCGAGGGTCCTCACCAACAAAATTTTAAAAGAATTAAAAAATGGAAATAAATGCACACATTGCACATTTATTATTTCAGTTCGCGTGTAATCCAGAGCGAAAAATACAAGCTTTATTATTCTCTTGGCAACGTAGGGTCGGAAAGTGGCGCACACGCGCGCGAGACGAAAAACAAGAGGAAAAAGGCTGAAAATCCAGTTGCGCGCGCGCGCGCGCGCTCTCGTTAAGTGCGAAAACTCGGCATTTCGCAGGCACGTACACTCCATTATGAAATCGAGCGTGCGAGGGCGCACAGCGCAGGGATTGATCGGCGGTTGTTTTGCGTTTGCTCAAGTATGCTCGTGATTGCGGAGAGTTGCGCTAGCAAGCGGAATCGCGTATAATATCCCCGCGGAGCTTTTATTTCCGCGGAGCGCTCGATGCTGAGCGTCGATCGATATCCGCTCGCCGATGGAGAGGCCCACTACAAATGACAGCCTTCGCGCGCCGCTGCTGGAGAGCCGCCGGAGTGAGTGTATGTAATTTGCACAACGAAAGTTTAACACGACCGCAGCTGGAGAGTGATAAAGAGTGAATGCTCGGGACTCCCCTATAGGTCTTAACGACTATAAAACGAAAATCAAACAAATTGACTCGTGAAAAAAGGTGTATACTTTGACGTTACCAATTTCACAGGAAACTTAATGATGCATTTTTGTTCTCTCAATGCGATTTAAAGTAATAAGCACCTTCCATTTTATATTGAATAAAAATATTGGGTATATTCAGAAGAAGATTATAAAATAAAAATTGGTCGAATTGGCTGTAGCAAGTCCTTATCCGAACTTTGAAAAATGCGACTTTTGCTAATACCGAACTTATTTCGATGGAGATATTTATATTTTATACATTTAATATCAGATGAAAATTTTTGTGTTTTTTATTGGCCACTAAATGGAAACTAAAATAAAATTGTTTTTTTATTCCAGGAATAATATTTTTCTTTATGGTCTATTTTATTTTATGATAATAAAGTATAATATCCGAAGGATTACTGTGCTCAGTAAGCTACGCAAAAAGTTTGATCCAAAAAGTAGAGTAACACATTTAACGCAACGATTAGTACGGTGCTACTTCAAAAGCTTTGAGTTGATCATTAGGAGAGCCAACATCTTGAAGGTTAACATAAAAACTGGCAATAGAAGAAAAGATCAGCGTTGGAAACTCTTGGCTGCATGTTGAATCGAGAAGTTTTCCGTGTAGCCTGCACGATCAAAGCATTCTCGGAGGCGAATACCGCATTCCAGGCAGGCTCCCGCCACTACTCGACCACTCTCCGCTCAGGGAATTGACTTACATGAAATAACAAGCGCGTCCCTGACCATTGGCCCACATGCCATTATGCACTTAAGAGAAGGCGCGTCGTTCGCGATGACGCTCTCCTCGGCTCGCTCAGTGGCAATTGTCGCATGCGAGCAAGCCTCTTGCCACTTGCGTAACTCTCGACCCTCGTGAATTCCCTCGGCTATATTCGTACCAATTAGTTCATTCATCTGCCACTGCGCCACGCGCCCGCTACGTGACGATGTGTATCCGAGGATTTCGCGCTTTTAACTATAACGCTCAAATCTCGATGAGCTTTAAGACAAACTTTTCACACTGGCTGTAGCAGAATGTTGCTCGGATGCCGAAGCGCGCCAGACGACGCACTTTTCGGATGTTTTCGATTTTAAAAGCGGGTCGGTGACATCGCGCCAATGAATATGGTTCTTTTATGAATGATATGTTCGAGTTACGAGCCAAGTAACAGTCTTTTGGGAATATCAAAACACGCGAAAATGATTAACTGTGGACATTACTTTTAAGGAACTGTTTAATTGAAAAGTATTGTAAAATGGTGTTAAAATATATCAGAATTGTAAATTTCCTTTATACCATGTTCGACCTCTTTTCCAGCGTGCGTAAAAGAATGCTGTTGTCGACCAAAACTCCAACATCGAATGCCTGGCAGGCAATTGTTTTCCGCTTTCTTCTTGCGTCGCCGATATTTCACTAACTATGGTGGAAAATCGCAGAGCTTTTTACTCTGTGTGTCGTGTTGTTTCCGCTTTGTGTCAAGGCACTTTGTATACTGTATAGTTCTGAAATTTAGCGTTGCCTTCCTTTTTCTGCCCCTCGACGCAACTTCGCCCGGCTGATTGGAGCACAGCTTGAAGTTGTGCCTTTCTTTGTGTTGAAACTTTGACTTGGGGATTATTAAGAAAGTTTCGCCAAGTAATAATCTTCGCTTATTAATTTTAATTATTTGGCGAGTCGCGCGCGATGTATCGATATTTTTTAATTACGCGACGTTCTACAAGCGAAGATTATAGGAAAGTTGCTCATGTTTTAATTATATCTCTTAATGAGTTAAATTTAAGATATATCAAGCATAAAGATAAATTTGAATCGGAAGATACAGAATAATATTAAAACTTGAAGACTTTTGAAGAATCCTAAGAACGCAAAGCTCATACCGCGGCACTCTATACGAATCTCGCGAGAAAACTTGTCGGAGAAATAAAACGACGTGAGGGCTATAAAGCCCTGCCTCCTCCAGTTCCCAGGGGAAAAAACGGCGCGCTCTTGAGCCGTAAAAGCGCCAAGTGAGTTATCATTCCTCTCGAATAACTGGGTTAATTCTTAATATCATCCGCGCTACTATACGACTACTTCACGCCGAGCGTGAAATCCAAGGCCGGGGCGCAGCGCAGCATTTACAAGCTATTAGACGCTCGCGCAGAATCTGTCGAGACGCACACGTGACTCGAACACGTCCGCGGCATTACACGGCGGATTATCGACGCGTCGGCGACGGTGCGCTCCTGCGAGTGATGGCACGACGCTGGCGGCCGGGCGAATATAGCTAGTGCTCGTAAAAGAATTCCGTATTAGAAAGTTCAATTCCTCCCTTGCGCGTGTGATATTACGAGAAAATTTCTTTCGGAAAATTCTCGGGCAATAGCTCGAATAATTTCGAATTCTACGGCCTCTCCTCTCTCTCCTCTGCGCGCGCGCGCCGATGGATTTTCGAAGCGAAAAATTTAATATTTGCCTTTGAGTGCGCCTCCGTGGCTGTTTTATATGCGTGAGAGTTTAATAATATGTTGAAAAAATTACATTTCGCCTCTTTATTCCTGTAGGCATGTCGAGCTCCTTTTTACAAAATTTAATATTGCGAATGTGAAGTTTAATACGAAATCTTAAAAGGAAAACGCACAGCACAGACACTTGATTTATAGGGTTATGGTTAATATAGTTTGAAAAAATTTAAAAGAACTTTTATTTTTATAGGAATAATTATGCAAAAGCCTTATAAAACAGGGTTCATTCGAAATTCTTATACTCGTCACGGTTCGCAAAGCTCCCTTCTATACCATGACAATGAGAAGGAAATATCTAATAAATAAATTTCCTCTGCAACTCATACACAATCCAGCATTCATGCACCACTTCTAAATAGGAAAAACCCAAACTTGAAATCCTCTCTTGAGAAAATCCTTGCAGTATCACCAACACAAAAAACAAAATTAATAGCGCGCACCTCTCCAGAACTGCAGATCCTCCTACTCCTCCTAAAGTGCAGCACTCCTCGAGCGGCGAAAAAGCGTCCCTCTCTCTCTCGCTCGTCTCTCCCGCACTCTGGGAGCGCATACACATAAATCTCTGCCTCTGCCTTGTGCTCGAGCTTGAGCTTCTGATGCGTCGTCGTCGTCTCCAGTGGCGGCGCGCAACAACGGTACCGGTCGATAAGTCAATGTTCCCCGACAATGGCCATCGAGGGCAGCAGCCATCCAACGAGTTTCTCGATCTCGCGCGTTTGCTCGTGCACCTGCAGGGGTGAGCGAACCTTAACAATGAGATCGGCAGTACACCGAGGGAGCCCAATAGAAAATATCGCGTTATCCAGGAGGAGCTCTGAGAAGTAGGCAGGTTCTTTTATCAGGATCCAACGGATTATTTTTTTATTTCGATACACACCGTTCTTTAGGATTTCTCAGATAATCTCTTGACAACGATTTCTACATGTGTTCCATACATTCAAGAAACATCTATACATATATCTATATAAGAAACGAGATTATTTTAATCTTCAATAGGATAATATGATTATTCGTTATATAGAATTTATTATTGAAATATTTGAGCATCCATAGTACTTACTATAGATTGCTCATAGCATCGAATTCAATATTCGCATTTTAATGGAATATCATCCAACAGTGTCAGTTACCATGTAATATTCAAATCAATTGATGGGGGGGTTATGCAGTCCGAAATGGTGGAAATAATGTATACTTGTTATAGCTAATAATATGCATTAATACCGTGACAGTAAAATGCTATTAATTATTTAATATGAATAAACTTAATTTATCTTTATGTTTATTAAACGACTCCTAACGATTTCGCGTTGTAAGTAGCTATTTTAATCGTAATCATGTTCCTTTATTACTAATTGATCGTTTAGATTGTATAATCTAATTGTGAATGGACTTAGACCTAAATACGTCATAATGGATCAATACGCCGACACTCCGATCCCAACGTATCCTTGAATATGTTCATGGCTCACTGGGTTTGGTAATGATGTCATTATATTTAAGCTACTGAATTGAAAACGAACTTCCAATCGTAAATGAAATGGAGTTAATAGGACGTGCGCGAGACCGGAGCGCAAATGACATTAATACGTATGACGCATAATTATACTTTTGAGCTGCACAGATCCGAGACTGATAAAACGCATGTAACATCCGAGTGCGTGGTCCATAAATATTTAATTAATCGTTATTTTATATGAAATAAATTTTATTTTTTTATATAGAATCAACGAGGATAACATCATGTTACCAGTGAAGTGTAATCCTCTTGTAAATTCTGCCCATCAATTTGTAAATAATTTTTAATAAAATAAAAATAATAAGTTCATTTCTGCATTGCAAAAATAATTTCAGTTTCCCACAATATCTGTAAATAACTGGATATATTTGATTAAACTGTATCACGTATTTTCTGTTAATTTGGCCATCCCACTAAATTGAGTAACAAATTCAATTAAATCTTCAAGTAATCTGTTCATGAATCTCGTATTGTATTGGTAATATTATTCATTAATTCTTCAATATTTCACAGATATTAAATAACATATATCATTTCGTTCTTCACTTCCGAGAATTTCACAGGAGGAAAAGTCAAACGATACCATTTAATATTGAAAATATAAAAATAAGTATGAAAACTTGAATATATTTCAAAAGTGAATTTTTGAATTTTATTTTTAAGAAAAACTATTCCAAATTACGTTCCTTCAAATCCCTGTTTCTACTTTGGATTTTTCGCCATACCTTTCTTCTATACCTTGGGGCTATATCGCCTCTGCAACATTGCCTCCATAGTCTTCTCGCGCGCATCGGAAGATTCGTCGTCGAGGTTGTGCGCGACGGCGTCAACGTCGACAGCGGGAAATGAGAAACGAGAATACGCCGCGACAGAGCTATATCTTTCTCTCTCTTTCTCTCTCACTCGCGCAGGTAGAGAACGAGAG
>JAPYZO010008438.1:0-15762 GCA_030522905.1 Torymus flavipes | reverse complement strand
CGGAGTCAAATTGGCTTCCACCGCTATCCTTTTCATCGTGATCGATGTTGGAAGACGAGACAGCCCGTTGGGATTTTCAGTAGAGATGCCACTGGGTTGACAGCGAGATTTATCGATCCTTTATCGCTGGCTTATTGCTTTTCAGTGCATTATTTTAGTTGAACTTCTCATTGCACCTATAGAATTGCTGTACAAATTGTTAAATTTTATTTGAAAACTTTTGATTTGTCCAAATTTGGGATATCGAAGAACGCATTTGACTATACTATATGTAGCCAATCAACGCTAGCCTACTTTTAAATCCGTATTTCCACCTGAGGCGATTCCCTCAAAGCAGGCCTCGTATATGCGGTCACGCAAAAAAGCAAAAAAAGGGAAGGCAAAAATAGCATTTCTGGCGAGTACAACGGTCAGCTTTTTCCCGTCGGGGCGAAAGCCGTGATTGGCATACGCGCCGTCATACAGAGAGAACGCGAAAAAAGAATTGCAGAAGACGTTTTTCAATTCATTGGTCAAACTCCAACTCACCGGGATTCCGCTGTTTGCACGAAGCAGGCAGCCACCGCCGCTGCCCGGTTAACTTCGCATTGGATCGCATCCAACTCCCTATTTTCATCAGTTTGAGGCTTCCGATCCATTCTGTCGTGCAGCTTTATTTTGTTTTTGTTTGGCGTTTATGTTTGCAAAACTCTCCGCTGGGCGGCGGTGCTGGCTTGGGAAATCGTCATTCAAATTGTCTTATATATGTTTTCCGACAGCTCGCTCATTTGACGCCCATATACCGAGAAAAGTTTTTGCCAAATAAGACTTTTCAACATTTTTGTAGCGCTTTAACCAGTTTAAAAATAATGATTAAAGCAAGATGTATTCCTCCATTCAAGTCTTACCAAAGTCCAATAGCGCGTATATAATAGAAGCGTGCTATGAAATATTAGTGCAATACAAAGCGACTGTTATAAAATAGGGATTGAATTCTTTGCGAGAAAAATAAAAATCCTCGAGTGTTTATCCTCAAGCAAACGCTGAGAATGTAGAGCGCCGCGAAAATCGTAAGGCCAAGAAAGCCAAAAAGGAAAGAAAAGTGCGCGCGCACTCGAAAAAAGGGCGCAGGGAAAAACGCAAGCCTGAGATTTGGCAAGCCCGGCGTCGACGCCCGGGAAATGCCCGTTTCCGCAATTTATTTTTACCCCTTGGCGCGCCTTTGGCTCGCGAGCGCAAAAATTGAATCGCGCAAGCCCGCGCAAGTGCCTATGTTGTCGGCCGGATGAAGACGCGGAAAATACATATCGACGTGTCGGTAGGTGGAGGGAGTACGGGATGGGGGTAAATTTTTCATTACACCCCCTGACACGTTTGCGACGCGGGGGCGCTCGCGTATGAAATTGAAATACGTCTCGAGCGATCGACGCACGAGCGCAGGCACGGAAGCCCTTATGCCCCGCGCAAGAGAGAGAGTATATAGCGCGAAATCGAAGGGACAGTGACAACCAGTCGGCTGCGAGCGATTTTTCGCCCGAAGTCCTACGCTTAGTCGCGCATTATTTGATCGGCATCGGAGCTACGAGCTGCGATTCAATTTATACAAAATATTTAACAAAACTGACTTACGTTTTATAGCACCCGGTCTAACATTAGGATTACCAATATGTGTGTATGTGAACACACATAACGTTACAACATTCTTTTTAATAATTACAAAAAATAAATGCGGAATACACGGGAAGAGTAACATGTATAAAATAACAAATAATAACGCACTCGAAAGCACCAGCCGGGTTTTCTAAATTAACCATCAGTATCGCGATATGGCGGTCCACATCACAACGAGTAATATCCAGTGCAGCGAAAAACATTTACATAATTTAGACAATCCGACGCAATTGGAAGCCACTCTCCATAATACGCGAGTAGCGCGCGCGTGCTTGCGCTTAATTCGATTTATTCCATTTGCCGATGGCGGGAGGGGTAGAGCAATTTTGACGTGCGCGCAGTACTGCATGTAACCCGAAAGCGAGAGCGCAGCTGTATTAATAATCCGCGGAATCCGCGAAGCGATCGAGTTACTCTAGCCGAGGAAATCGCTCACAATCCGAGAGCATCGGCCGCACCTGAGCTCCGCGCGCTACTCGAATAACTGCATAATCGCCGGCTCCGAGATACACTTCCCTCCTCCCCATTTTCTCGGGCTCAACCTTTCTCCCGTAAAAGATGCGTAGCCATGCGCAGTTATATACCGCCATGGTAATTCAGAGAGGATGTGGCGTAGTTGTACAAAAGGAAATAAATTTCGGCATGAGCTCGGTAATAAATGAACGGATATTTTCAATTTGGCGAGCTGGCCGGGGTAAATGTATGCGGGTAATCGCTGGCTAATGCGACACACGACTTGATAAATTTTGTATTTCAATCGTATTACACAGCGAAATTCTCAGGCAAATTATATTTTCATGATATAAATTCAGTTGTTATGCGATTGAATTAATAACTTTTTCGGTTAAATGAATTTTAATTTAATGAGCACATAATTTATAGATCATTATACCCCACGCGATATCATTCGTATCCAGTCTTTAATTCAATATTCCATTGAGCATGATAAACACAAGCTAAATCGAGGAAATAGAGAAAAGAAATTTGATATTCTTCAGGGATGCATTCTACATAAAAGCAATGACACCCTACATTATATAAATGGGACTGTCACCAAGTGAAAGTCTATTCAATGGGAAATCCCATGGCAATACGATATACTAACATCAGTTAAAAGCACAAGAGAGCCATTTGTCTCGTTATTCGAAGCCAATCAAAAGTTTTTTTTATCGTGTATAGGATGCACGGACATTAAACGACCGCCGCGCGACCCCCTGCCAACACGAAAGTGGGACGTCTTCGTTGATGGCAGACGTTATTCGATTACGCGCCAGGCGAATTCGAGGAGGCCAATCACATCGTACAGGGGATGTTATATACGCGTTTGGGCTCGGAGGCGAGGATTGTGCCTGTTTAATGGAGTGTTAAGTTCTTTTGATCGAACCGGAATCTTGCATGTGCCTCTGACACTTTATTTCAATTCGATCGGTTTTCGTTTATCTACGATCAGATAAAGCCGCTCCTTTTACCAATTACGTTTAGTATTCCCATTCTACTGTTATAATCCCACCTTGACTATGTTTATTCACTGCTTTTTTAAATTAGATTTAATTCAATTGAAACATCAATATCCGTCTAAAAAGATAGCAGCAACTACAGGAGTAAATAGAGACGCTTCCTCTCTGTCTGCACGAACTTTACCGGTCTCTCTTTGTTTTCTAAAATTCCGTCTCGACACACCGACCCCCAAGTCAACTGTACTCTAACCCGGTCAGAGGATAAAGCGCGAAAGAGACGCGATAAGATAAAGACGCGTATATATATATTCGTGCAGGTGGGTTTTATTCGAGCTAGCCAGCGACAAAGCCGATCGTTTTATCTCCTCGAAAGAGTGATTCCAGCTATCGCGAGTGCATTTCAAGGGGGCGGACGTACGGCGATTTTTCATATGCGGGGGCGCACAATGAGCGCTAGAAGTCGCTGCGAAACTTTATTGATTCGGCGGTGAGAACGTCACGTGTGCGCAGAGAGATATGACCAGATACAAAAAATTTAACTAGCCGTCCTGGTATAACGACAGAGAGACGTTGACGCGGCAGTTTTTGAAATTGCGAAACGTGGACTGATTTTAGAAGATATCTACAGAATTTCTCGGAAAACATCGATAAGAGATTAATAATGGCTTTATAAATTCATTTTAATGGTTATGATTCTGAAGTTAAGCGACACGTATGAATCTAAACGATGGCTTTTATTAGCGACATATAAAATTAATGAAATCCGGAAAATAAGCAAAAGGTGTGATTTAATGTTGGAAAAAAAGCTTTTCAGAAAAAGAAAATTATAGGTCAATGAACGGAAAAGTACCTTGAGTAGCTTTTTTCTATCTCTAACATATATACATCTGCTGCTGAGAATTATGCTATACTCAAAACGATTACCTAACCGTAATCAAACGCAAAGACAGCTCCGAGTCATTTAACCGTAATCTCGCGGCTCCAAGTGCTATCGGAGGAAGGCAAGCCGGATGTAAACAAGAATTTCGGTAATATCCCAACGGCGGGAGGTAGGGCGGGAGGCAATGAAATGAAAGGCTCAGCGGCTCCTTAAGTCCGCCGAAAGCCAAGACGCGGCTAGCAGCGGAATGGAAGCCCGCGCGCGCGTTGTTGTCGGCGTTGGAAATCGGATTTCTCTCTTCTCTCGACGCCTCGTCCCGCGTGCGGCTAAAGCCTTGGCCGAGGACGACGCCGTCGACGGATTACGCCTCGGGCGAGGATTAGGCGAGGTCGCGCGGCACGCGGCCTGAAAGGGCGCGATACGTCAACGTTATTCTTCCGCGCTAGATACGAATTAGATGATCTCAAAGACAATGGCGAAAGAATAGCGCTGCCGCGTGTAGCGCTGAGGTTGCGCGCCAGCTGGAAATGGCACTTTCGCGTATATGCATATTCAGGAGAGCGCCGTTGTTCCGGAGAAATGTGAAGGAAGTGCCGAGCGAGAGTGCGCTCTTGGTGAATTCATACGGCGTGTGTAAGAGAGCTGCGGTTGCGCCCGATGCGTGTCTCGCCTATGGATTTTCATTGCCCCGAGGAGTGGCAGGAGTGAGGAACGAGGCAGCAGAGAGCGAGAGCCGTCTCTCGCGTTTGAATTGATAGTTTGGATGTAGAAGAATTCACGGCAAGATATATTCAAGTGAACAATGCGTTGTAGAAACGACGCATGTATATAAGATAGCTTTGCTCTCTGCACAAATTTCAGTTTGAATTTGAATTTGAATTTATTTATTTTTGGTAAATTCCAAAAAACATAAAGATCCATAATTTGAGTCACACACATAGACATAAAAGGTATTTACAGTTTGCTATTCTTAAATTTCTTTAAAGTTGAACATCTGTGCGCTATTAAAATCCGAGCTGTTTAAGAAACGATAATCCAATAGACAAGAATATAGTTTTATTCCCGTGCACTATTTAATCGAGTAAAGCCCCGGAGTGAAGTCAGCGCTCAGCACATAATTATCCGACCACATTACGCAAATCCAATAGCTCTTTATCAAAACAAACAGGCTGAATCCCCTAGAATACGATATCCAGGCGTTTTGGCACGCGGCTCACGTACGGTTTACGTTGGGCGCGCGTTTGATCTTGCGAAACAATCGAATGAAAGTCACGACTCGATATGTCTAGAGGGAGAAGGGAAACAATGCCTTTATACGCATATCGTATAGCAGTTCAAAAAGTTCTTTTCATTCTTTTCTTTGATAAAATATTAGCTTTCCGGAATTTCCTGTGTCTCCAGAGTGCGTTTTGAATTTCAAAACTGACAAAATGTTTGTTATCTGCAAAGAGATTGCGGAAGGAAAACTGACGGCTGGAATTATTCAGCGATAAGTCGACGTTTGCCGAGAGGAAAAATGCATTTTCCCAAACAATTCGGCAGGAGAAAAGCGCGAAACACAGAACTCGCTCACTTCCACGCCATTCGCATAATCCTTTCGGCACAAAGGGCGAACGTGTGTTCAATTTTGGGTCACGTTCTCGCTCGATTTCCCGCTTGCACCGAGAGAGAAGGGATATGAGTTTCCCCATCCTATTTTGGCACCTCTCGTTATGCTCGACATGTCGACACGAGCCTTTTCTCCAGTTTCACCCTCTTCCGACGTTTTCTTTCCAAATAGAATAAGCACACGGACTGGCGCGTTTAAGTTTTCCTGAGAGCTTAAGCTTTTTCTACGGGAGATGATGAACTAATCTCCTCTTTGTGGCGAATCCTTCATTGTTTCTTAATCGCAAAACATGTTTTCATTTCTTTTTAATAGTTCTACTACAAAGAACATCGTGTTATATGATTTAAACCGCAGTTTCACGTTTATTACTCTTCTTTCACAATGAATTAACGCAGGATAACTATGTTGTACTATCATTAGATTGCTTATTATGAATAATAGAGTTATTGTTACTTTGCTAAAGGATACATTGTTGAAAACAAAATTACCGTGATTGATTAGTTATTTTTAAAAATCTCCGCAGGCTGCAAATGACGCATACGATGCTTATATTTTTTAATCGCTCCTAGAATAAATAACTGTATTACGCCAGAAAATTACAATAATTACTTACCATTAAGCTATCCCCCTACATTAGATAGCACAAGTGATAGGTACATTAGTACACTAAGTATTTGATGCATATCTACACTAGCTTGCGCACAATCCTGTTCGCAACAGCATTAAGGGATGAGTGAATGTTCAGTAGGCTACGAATGAAACGCGATAAAGGATGAAGAAGGTTTTCACTATTAGTTGTTTCGGGTATCAAAAAACGTACCGCCGGCAACGAAATGTGTACACACACGCGAGCGTGTTTTCACAAACAGAAATAAGCTTAAGTTAGGCAGATATGATGTTCATCGTGGGGTCGTCCGCAGTAAAATGTTAAAAGATTCACATGCACGTTTGCGAGTGGAGGAAATGCTGACGGTTTATCTACTTACAGAGGGGCTATACACACGAATCCATGAGTTTACACGTGAAATCTCTCTCTCCCTGTTCTTCTCTTTCTCCCAGAGAGATAATCATATTTATTTGCCTTCGCCGAACCGTTATTACCCGGGACTTAAAATCAGCCAGACGAAAAGGTGGGTACGCGTTCGCCTCCCTTCTTTCCGTCTGTATAGCGAACCCAAACAGACGGACGATATAAAGAGATAGCATCACCAGCAAATGCTCGGGACTAATCGATAAATTGCATCGCACGCGCGCGCGCGCATGTGCTGTCTGTTTCTTATCGGTACAACCCTATGAATATTTCCACTTTAATGTTTCCTGGGTTAGTTTTTTGATTGACACGAGCGATTGCGGACAATGTTACTGTAATAAAAAAGTTATTTCTTAGTTTTTCTGTATGATTAGATAGCTTTAGAAACTAAAATGACGGAAAAAGTTATTTCAAGTGTTATTGCAAAATATCGATAATAGTTGTAATTGAACAGTACTAATACAAAAATTCTGCTTTTCTTTCTTAATTAGTTATTGATACTGATTTAGACTTTACGCTCTATATGCGTTATCGAAAAAAGTATATGTTAAAGTTTTTCAATCTAATCGAAACTATATAAAATACATGCAATGTCCCCGTGAGTCAATATTTGATCCCAAGACACATGGTGAAATGATATACATTTGATTTTGCCTTCATAAGAGATCTTCAATTTGCCTTAGGAAAAATTTTATAATGATATAAAGTGAACGTAAAAAGACGGTATTACCTAGGTATACTGAAACACTGTATATACGGCACCGTACAAGATGAATAAACTCAAAAGCTTACCTGAAACAAAAAAAAAGAAAAAAATGTTAAATAAATTTTATAGAAATATTTTTTCTGGTTATCTACTATATGTCAGAGAAATACGCAAAATTATTCCAATTAGTTCAGTTTCTACAATTTGTACTGCAATCTATAGAAATTTAATATGTTTTATTTCCATCTCAATAAATATGGCCACTTTTTTCCTTGAAAAGCGGGACAAAACTTAGATTTGTTTCCCTTTCTCAACAAATTTAACGTTTGCGGGAAATATCCAATAAATAATACACTTAATATTAAAAGTGGCCACAGTTGAGATGGAAATAAAGTACTATATGTAACTCGGGAGAAAAGTCGATGATTCCCTCGGGTGAACCCACCCGTGGGAATCAAGAGCGACTTTTCTCCTTTGTTACATAATGTACTATTAATTCATTGAAAATTTATTGGAATTTGTAATATACATTACTTTCGTTGAGACAAAACTCGCTTTCTGATAACGTAATATTACAAATTAGTTCACCAAATTTTTTACTAATTCACATAGTAATCAGGTATTTGAATTAGATTATATTTACTAAAGTCAAATGAACCACAGGCAAAGTTAATTAACTTTGAAATGCGGTTTCAATTTACTTTAAACCCAATTAACATTTCTAAAGAACACAAACAAAAGTAATACATTTCTATTAAAAATAAACTTTTCCCTTCATTAACTTTCATACTCGTTCAATTTATTGTCAAATTAATTAAAAACATAATAACACTCAGTAATTTGCAATTTAATTAGCCTCTCCATTATAAACATTAACTTAATAACCGTCTTTGATGATTTAATGCAATATATTATCTTAGGTTCTCAACCATCGTGCCCCCTTTTTTTTTAAATAAAGACTATACTTTGAATTAAATCGATAAATGGCGAACCCTAGGCAAGAGCGCTTTGCACTCGGAATCTATAGTATAGTGCTAATTGATCTGTGAGCTTATAGCTGTGATTTCACTCGCTCACATCGAAGACGAGAAAACGCTTTGCCCGCATCACCAGAGGCGAATGCACAATCAACGTGGCTGCGTCGGATACGAGACGGACATGTCGACAGCGCTGGCAGGCGCCGCAAGCTAATCGAGCGACGCACGCGAGTCGCTGACCAAAGCTTTGCGCCGATATATATACGTGCTAATGGGTTTTCGCACGTCCATGTGGGGCAAATTTCGTAAGTATCATTCGAATGCACAACAAACGATTTTAATCGAGAGATTTTAGAAATTGAATAGATTAAATCTACTCAAAGATGCTTAATAAATATTTTCAAATCGATTTTTGCCGTAAGAAATTCTTTTAATGCTTTCAGGAAATTTAAAAAGAAAAACTTTTCAGAAAGAGAAGGGAAAATATCGAAATAAAACTTTGTACCTTTACATCATTATCATGATTATTTCTCAAAGGGTATTTTTTATATTTAGCGGATTATAACATTTTATAATGAAAGAAATGCATAATATAAAGACTTGTTGATTTTCAAGATGAAGCATTTTGTTTTACATTATACTACTTACAGGCTATTATCCGTTAAAAGAATTAAAAAGACCTACTAAAGGTTCTAGCGAGATTCGCTGTTAAAGAACTTTATTAAGTTTTTTATTATAACGAAATTCGTATCACTTTTATAAAAGAACATTATTATGAATAACGAATTCCAGTAAAAGAGCAAAGCTTTGAACATAAAAGATAAAATAATCTTTTGTTTCAAAAGTAATGAGCATCCTTTTTGTCAACGAGTACTCGTAAGTTTTGTTGAATCAGTAATGCATATAGTTATAATATTATTTAAAACTACTTAATGAAGCATTAATTTATCCATACCGTGAAAAGTTTCAATTTATAAAAATTGAACGTTATTTTCAACCATTGTGTGCAAATTTTACGATTGATTCTTATTCCAATTATTTTGTTCATTTTCTTTTAACAAGTGCGTTGGACAATCAATGCAATAATTTCCAATTCAGCGTTGCATTGTAATTATTGAATTTCCATGAGTCACGTGCATTGTTCTTTTATAATTCAGCAATTAATTTCCTATTAATATCCAACATCATCATTCATACTATATAATGAAATCTTAATACAAAATTTTAGGTTGAGTAAAACTAGAATTGCGTTTCAATTAACGAGCGCATAAACACTTTACAAGAGCAAAACCATCAGAATCCCATCTAAAAATAACAGTTATACAAGGCCAGCGTTATTTTTTCCCATCGAGTCAACAGCCTCTTTTCTCCTCCTCGCGGCACATAAAATCCCTCGGGTCATTAGCGGCTATTTACGTCATTAAGCCAGCATCCATTGAGCAGAGGCCAAAGCCGAAGAAACGACCACGACGACGACGACGATGTCGAAGAAGCTTCAAGAGCGCATGTAACTACATACTCCCTGCCAAAGTCTCTTCTTCCTCTCTCTCTCTCTTCCTCTCTCCTCTTCACTCTCGAGTTGCGGACTCGGCTGCTCTTTCTTCTGGTCACTTATCGGCACTTGACGGCTTGACTCGACCCTCTCCTCTCGTCTCTCTCGCTTACACGCGAGCTCCGACGACGACGACGCCCACCGACTCTTTCATTCGAAAGGATTGCGATTCCAATGTCAGGTGCGCGCCGTGGCCTTTTTAGGTTAGGCAACGAACGTTGGCGCGCACAAGTTTATTTAGATAAACGTTCGATTACGTGGCGCACGCCCGCTGTATTTGCATAATTGATACTTGTCGGACGAATATCGATTACAGTGCAGTGTGTACACGTTTTCATGCGAAATTTGCATACCTACGCAACTTTTTAATTAGTTTATTATTAGAGCAATTAGGCGACGACGTTTGCGCACCATTTTTTATAGTATGATTTATGTATTTAAAATAAATAAACAAGAAAGTCATATTACTAACCCGTTTAATTTATTCATTTAGACTGCAATTAATGAGTTATATATACAGCTAATTCGGGAGTCGTTTTGAATAGATTTTTCAAAAGAAACATATTCTAGATGCTCCTTGAAATCAACAATGAACTGCAGCCAAGTAAAGTTATATCCATGCCGAGAGCCACCCATCATATTTTGAACAAAGAAACAAATATACGCCCGAAGCCTCTCGAGGGCGAATCGGCCGCGGCGCGCTGCTGAAACGCAACACTCGGCTCGCTGTTTCCCCTCCGAATATAACTCGCGCGTGTGCACGTAGGATATTAGTTTTCCTGTATACGCACCGAACGCGAGTCCGAGAAAAAAGATGGAAAACGCAAGACTTCTTAATTTACGCTCGAGGCTACCCGCTTGGATTTCCGCCTGTCGTCCCTCGTAAAATGGGATCTGATAACAATCGGCTACAAGGCAATTGTCCCTAATCTCCGATCGCGAGATGAGCCTGAAAAAGGCGACGTGAACTCGTTAATGCAGATATTCCATTACTGCGGGAGAGTGAGTGAGAGAGACGCGTGATTACGCATACGGCTTCTTCCTCGCCGCTTGACACACTCTTGAAACTTAAGCCGATTTGAGGCTGACTTGCCGGGCTCCCCCGGTGTGACTTCCGCGCTCGGCTGGCACTGATCCAGGCCCGGTTCAATAGCCTACTTGCGCGTGGAATTTCTCGCGCACACTCGCGGGATAAGGAGACGGGGCGCAGGTGAATCACTTTTAACTGCTGTCGCTGCTGCCATAAGTGATTTTCATTCGATTGTTATTGTTTGCTCGCGAACGATCGATTGTCATGCAAAATAGCGGCTTGTTTTTTTTTCTCTCGGCTATTTGTATCGCGAATTATTATGGCGTTCTCAAGAATTTCAATGGGGATTAAGACTCGGCGTTTCTGACGTGATCTCGTATAAGTGATTCCGTTCTCGTAAAATCGATATAAAGCTTTTTTCTCCTACGAATTACCGGCAGTCTTTTGCTACTTTCCCAGCGATTTTTACGAGCTATAAAGATTAGACGTACATTAAATGCCTTTTTACGAGTATAGCAGGATTAAAATTTGATATGCTACAACATAGTTTTACAAATACACTGTTAACGACTATACCAATTTGCAATGTATCATTTTCAATGTTTACTAAAAATTAATAGAAGCGGAAGAAGGTTCTATATGAAATATTAGTTAGAAATGAAAGCCCCTAGGTGATGACAAAACATCTTTTCATCACAGAAAGTTGCCGTTAACATACTTTAGCACCTTTCTTTTATCTTCTGAAAAATTTACATTGCGTGTAGCCGTTAATGGGGCTTTTACCCATGTAAATAAAGAGGAAGTTTGAGGAGAAAGAAGCTAGAAACCTCGATCCCATTCTTGGCCACACAGTAAGCATAGAAGAGCCGCGAGAGGAAATAAGGCGCGCCTCGATTAGCGCACGTTCGTTACCCCTAATTCACAGCTGCTCCTATCGCACAAAAGGCGCGCGTACATTGGCTTTCAGCTACTTGCCCGCGCAACACATACATATACACGCGTTTGTTCAACGTACGCGCGGATGATACGCGTGGGGCCGAGAGTAATTGCGCGCGAACTTTGCTGCGCGCGAACTTTGCCGACCTGTCGCGCCATCCCAAATTTGCAATAACGCCGGGACGTCATTAGGTGCGCGCGCGAACCTCCTCTAACCCATCTTCCGCAATCATCTCCCGAGTGAGAAGACACGTGTATCGAGGCAAGCTTTTAAACTGTGTCACCCGGGACGAGATTGTTATAAGGAAATTTCCCCGTACTCTTGTTTACAGACGCACCAACTTTCGCGGCTTTGTTCGCGCAAGTGCCTGCTTGTTACCTCGTCATTGCCCTAATGAAATTTATTTTTTACCATACGTCCTTGTTCTCATGAAGGTGAAAGAAGAAAAGTCAAGTTCATTTTAATACACATTTTTGGTTTCAAGATGTGTAGACATAAAAAAGACTACTGTAAAATTCTAAAATTTATTTATAAAATAAAACTTTATGTTCTTGATACGTTTGATAAATAAGCCAACAAGACGAGTATTTTTTAATATCCTTTAAAGCAGAAAACTTTAATTAATAACGCGTTCAATTTTAAAATTATAATCAGGCTTGAAAGCCGCCTTTACTTGCGGTTTTAAACTTTCCGCGTCAGACGAAAAAACCGCTGCCAAGACCGTGCAAAATTGCTTCTCCATGCACAGCGCTATAGGTTAAAGTAAACTAGCAAAAGGACAATATTACGTTATACTACGTGCAATAGATTTTAAACGAATTTCATAAAATCTAATGTAATTTTAACAGCTTTTTAATTATTTATTCTATAATCTACAATTACTGCAAAGTAGTTATGAAAATTTATCGAATCTATTGATAACCGTAATAACTTTTAATCACCTTTATCTTCTCTCAATAACCATTACTCTTACTTCCATTATTATTCCTGTCTGTTTTATTGCCGCAAAAATGGCTGAGGTCTATAGGGCGTTGCGCATAAAGAACCAGCTCCTCCAGTCCCGGATAAAAACAACGAATATTCATGAGTCGGACTATTCGAAATTGAATTGTTTAGCTGTTATCCTCGGAAAAAACGGCCAGGGGCATAGATTAAAACTCGCGTATGAATTCTTCCCGTCGCGTTCCCGCCGGACGATGTCCAGACGAGGCGCGAGTATTAAACCGACCCACATATATTACGATTAGAATCGACCATTCACACGCCCACGAAGGGGTCTCATAACCCGTCGTTATATTTTTTTTACCAGCGGAAATATTTAAGCATGAATTTTCCCCATTTTCCTTGCTTGGCCTGTCGTCGTGTCATGCCCTACCCTCTAATTATATCACGTTACGACTTTCCCGTTATTACTAGAAAAATAATTAGGGGTGGTCGTATACACGACATATACATGCCGCCCCCGTTCGGCATCTGTTGTTCTTGGGTATATATTTGGGCGGTGTCGCTTTTCATGTCTTCTTGAAATACTTTTTTCCGAAGGTGGGTGGGGTTAATTATAGTAATGGCGTCTATTGCGGATGCTTTATAGCTTATTATGTGCATGCTTATGTGGAAAATTAGCCGTATTCGTGTGTAATTACCAAAAAATGTAACAGGCTCTGATCTTATGAACCGATAAGAAAAGTCTTTTTTAATAATATACCCAAATTATAGAGCTATATTCAAGATAATTTGTTTATTATTAAGGCCACAATATCTTACAATCCAAACTGTTTCTTATAGAAAATAGCTTTGATTGTAAAAAAGATAAGTTTCACACCAAACGTATAGATTAAAGATCGTTAAAATTGTAATGGAAAATTCAGCAAAATAAAGACATAAAATGAAAAATTTATGAACACTTGTAATATAGATGCAAGATCCGAAAAGCAGTAAAAGGTAATAAAAAGGTAAAAAACCTCCCGCATTGTTTGACCATCTGGTAATATCTCTCTGGCAGTCATCAGATGCCTCCGTTTTACGAGTTTGACACGCCTCCGCGTGTAAACTCTCTCCTTCCCTCAAAAACATCCCTTCTATAAGGACATTCCATTCCAGAGCTGTCCCGCGCACCTCAGCTCCTCTAACTCACAGAATTCTCGGGAGGGTCGAGGAGGGTGGAGGGGACGCCGCTCGTAGGCCTAACCCCAAATTAATCGGCGCGCTCGCGCGACCGGCATTAATTTAGTTTACCTTCGGCGTGCTGCCTCCGCGCGCGCCAGGCGTCCATTGAGTCCGGCGCGTGAGAGGGGGAGGAGGCTATTAGGCCGGATATAGGCCCGCTGGAAAATCAATTGAGCTGCTGCTGCTGCTGCTGCTGGCGCTGGTGTGGTGCGCGCGCTTAAGAGAAACGTAATTCATTGTCACTGCCGTCGCTCGCGACAATGCGCCGGTCGGTTGGTCGGTCCAGTAGTACTAGACTGGACTGGACTGAACTGTACTGCCGCGTGGAGTCACCCATTGTTTCGGTCCAGCAGTGTCGTTGTATGCATGACGGAAACGTACTGGAACTCTCTCCCTCTCCCTCGAGTGCAGGTCGCAAGTCGAAACGGGTGAAGAAGCGTGTAAATAGCCGCCACGATACCTGGGTACGCTTGTTTTTCGGATACGCTCCGAAAGGGAGATATAGGAGTATAAATGTTTGTTCATTTGTATATTATTATCTCTGCGATAAGCAAAAACAACTTCACTTTAAAGAATTATAATATATCAATAAAAAATACTAGAAACCTTTTTTATGGTATCTCTACGGATCATTTCAAGCGGAACATTTGTAAGTAATATTTTTTTTCATTATTAAATAATAACGACAACTGTTTTAGAAAAAGAGATTGACTAATTTTCAATAATGATAGATAATGACAGGAAGGTCGTTACGTCAGATAAAATTACAGTATACAAAAAAAAATTAGAATTCCCTTGTTACACTTACATACACTTGTCGCCTTTTATATTGAATGTAATTACAGGATTTTTGAGTTTAATTATTCGTATAGAACATAAAACAGGAAGAACGAATGTAGCTATTATATTGAACCTTGGTCTATAAATTTTTTAGGAGGAAATAAAGTGAGTCACTTTTCATAATGCTTGACAATATACTCTTTAATCCACGCAGCGGTAGAAATGAATGTCAATTTTCTCCACAACGGTGTCAATATTATAGAAACATTAATTACGAAACAAAAGCATTTCTGCATTCACCGACCTGATAGTATACGCCACGGTGGTAAATTAAGACGCAGCTGCATAGAATAATAAATATCTCAGAATTGCACCTTTCATCCACAACTGCAATCTACTGCAGCTACTCGAGAGGCGAGGTGAATATCCGAAACTCTCTGATATTAAATAGATCATGTAAATTCAGCGGGTCAAGATTCGCGAGTCTAAGCCCCGCAAAAAGCTCGCTACAAAACCAAGTTCGCGCCGCGGCGGTTCGCGCGCAATCAGCATTTCAACGCGCTCACGGAATCGATCTTCGGCCAATAGTTTCGCACTTTACGGCCGCGCCATGCAAATGCCCTTGCCGCATAAGAAGCCGGCGCGGCGGCGGCGGCGGCGCGAGCGAGCGATATCTCGATCTGGCCGGGCGCCAGCTCTTATGCGCGCCGACATGACCTACAGGCCGCCGCGCCGCTTGTTACCGGAAACACCGGAGCACATTAAACATCGAGAGTAGCGCTGTGTTTACGATTTACCCAAGCTTTCGCGGCGGGAGCTATAGAGGAGTGAGAGCTTCTCTCGCACAGAGAAGAGTTGCAGAGTTGCAGCCGAGAAACTCGTGCAAAGTGCGACTTGACGAGGGCTTGTTCGACGCTTGTAATGAGTGGTAATTAGGCTAAAAATCTCGAGACTTGAACCTTTGGCTTTTAGCTTGCTCTTTCGAAAT
>JAPYZO010008436.1:540-17416 GCA_030522905.1 Torymus flavipes | reverse complement strand
TCTCTCTCTCTCCTTATTCTTCTTTTTCGCTATTTTATTTCCAGGCCGCGGTCTCTCCCTCACTCGAGCTGTTTGCGCTTTCCATCGCGAAGAATGGAGCGTGAAAATAATGAGACGACGATTTTTTCAGCACACGTAGTCGCCCTGAAAGTTTCACTCGACGACGGGATGTATATATTTTTTTTTTCGACCTTTGTGAGTATGAGTGTGGTTTGTGTGTGAATCGGACCCAGAGATCGCAGCTTTTCTTTTTTTTCCACGCGCGGCGGTTTTCTTTTTATAGGCGCTTTGAAGGTTCTTTCTTTCGCTGCGGTATGCGCTTACGGAATTTTTCAGAGCTCTTTCCGTTTGGTCTGCTGAATTTTGTAATCCGCCGGTCGAAATAATCGACCGACACTTTGGATTTTTTTGGGCGGTTGAAGGAAAAGGGGAAAAGACCGTGTCCTCGGTAACGAAAATATTTAATTAAAAGTTGAATTATTAAAAAGTTTTCGTGATACGTGTGGAAAAGATAGATTTCTTTTACCTTCTTTTTTTTCAACGAAGTGAAAATTTCAGGTAAAGAAAATATTTTGCTCTTCGATGTTTCACTCTGAAAAAAATTTCACGATATGAATTTTAATTAAAAATTTACGTCAGCGCGCCGAGAAAACAGTATTTGCATGTATAAAAGCTGAGCGAAGAGTGTTTTGAAGTATTTTCAAATTGCGATGTATTAATTAACCATCGTGATGATGCACACATCTTGATTAAAATTCTGAAACGCCATTCGCTCCCATCAACCTGATCATTGCCACACGAGTAGCGAAAAGAAAAAAAAGATCGTAAAAAAGTTTTTAAACGCTTACTTATTTACGCTTGTTGCGCTACGAGAGTCCCTACCGTAAATAAAATTTTCCCACTTTTCCACAGGATCGCCAGCGGACAGCGCGGACACCTTGGAAATCGGCGACGAGATTCTCGAGGTCAACGGACGCACCCTCGAGAACGCGACGCACAACGAGGTCATACAGCACATACATCAGGTGATTATTTTTTCATTTTTCACGCCCGCCACTTAGCGCCTCTCTCGGCGCCCGAAAAAAAAACGAACGAACGCGCGAGGAGATGCCAGAAGTGGGACGCAGGCAGGTAGAAAGTGTATATACGGGAAATACAAATCAAAATGCGCTTAGCTTGCGATTGGTAGTTTTGAAGTGGAGATTTATGATACGGTATGTAGATTACTATAGTGATTTTATCTTTTAGCCGTTTCAATTTATTAAAGTGGCGCTAATCGTGAAAAAGTAGTATAATTATTCAGGAAAATCATTTTTATTAAAATAAAGGTGCCTATCAGGGAAATTTTCTAACTCCGTTAATTATTAATCAGGTCAATGACAGAACAGTTATCCATAATAAATCATAAATCCTTATTATACTTTATACACTTCTATATATTCCTATCGTAAAATGGCGCATTTAAAATTTAATGTCCCATAAAAATACTTTAATTTAAATGCAATCAATTCGAGAAGTCTCGAGATTTTTATCTCGCGCGAAAGTGCGTTAAATGCTAAGTACTAACCGGGACAGTAAATCTGGAGGAAAATAAAAAGGAAATACCTATAAACTACGGATTTTCGTTTCTTTTTTACTCTATAAAAGTCTAGAATGAAGAATACAATTAAAATGTACCACTTTTTACTTGTATACGCTTCTGAGGATTCTGTAATTCCACAATCTGGATATAATAGTGCTCATACTGTACGCTTCGGACTTCAGAATTACTTGGTAATCCGAAACTTCAGTCTAATGAAGTTCCAAGACGGGACGTTCGCTCTACCCTCGCATAGTTTGCACATCTTTTAAACGAGTGTTCATGCAAATTATGTAACATTTGGGTCAAAGGAAAGAATCAAATTATAAAGTTAGAATGTAAAGTTATTCAAATTGTTATACTTTTCCTCCCCATTTACGTTACACGCTTACATCTTTGCAAAAGTTTTTACATTCGTGTAAGGGAAGACTCTATATGTTAGTTCTGAATGAACTCTTCACCTTACCGAAATATCTCTGTACATCCTGCGAAGGTTATACCCATCGCATTTATTGATACGTTCTAATTTTACCGTGTGAAAGTCTCAGAATAGGTTATTGATCTACAACCAAATGATCAGAATATCTCTGGAAATTTCTAATATATATAAGTACTGAAATATTCACGAAAGCATTCATCTTTCAATTACTTTTGACAAATTTTGAAATGAATAGAGCAACCTTCTCAGTTCTTTTACGTATGCTATAAAGATTGCCAACCCCAAACTTTCCTAACCGCAACCATCATCTCCAATGAACGTTGACAAACCATTTCTGCACCCCGCACCACCTTTGAAAGCCTTGGCCGTCCTCCAGCCTCCCGACAACCCGAAAAATCCCTAACTCAAACCGACCACCAATGACCAACCCCCAAACCACAAACACACACACAGAGATACCCTCACATCCCACATCGTCTTGCACAAATCATCCAGCGATTACCGGCTGGAAGACGTCCAAGAGTTTCGCTCGCTGTCGTCGACGTGCGCGTGCGTAAATTATTCGTTCGACGAATAACTCGCGGGCGTGTAAACACGCGCGGCTGCTAATGCCCGTCCGAGTACACACATACACATATACTGTATACATGTATACTGATTATCTGTCGCTTGTGCTTGTCTGTTGCAGTGCATCAAGTCCAGGACAATATGCCTGCGAGTGCGCCGGCGGAGCGGCAACAAAATGGGTGAGTCGAGCGAGAGGAGGAGAATGTGTACATATCTGCGGGGAAATTTATTGCGCTGAGTGCGGTGTGCCTGTGGCGTGGGGTTATATAGGGAGCGGGATGGATTATGAGAGGATTGACCTTCGGTTGCAGGGTCGAGTTTCTCGAAATGACGGGTATAGTCGCGCGCGGTTTTCGATGTTTGATTATGGGTCAATTGATTTTTGTATTTCCATCGTGCTGTGTATGGGTTTAATTTTGCAGAATTTTCAGTTGGAGATGTTAGTAACTATATGATGATAAAGGTGTTATTAACAATGTACACGGGAAGTTACAAAACGTTTCGTCATCAATTTTTAAAGGTATAATAAATCAAGTTGAAGAGGATGAATGTAATATGTATGTTAGAATGTCTGACGATTTCAAACTAGGTTGATAGAACTTTTGGTTATAATGGTTAGTAAGTGACGGCTATGGCGATATCGATGTTGTTGAGAATCTAAACAGGAAGTTACTGAATATTTTGTCACGAATATAACCAACTATACAATAAATCCAACAGAAAAGTATAAATACATTATGTATTCGATTATCTCTAACCATTTAAAACAAAGTTACCAGCAGTTTACAGAAAAAGAGGTCGATGGAAATTCAATGTTAGCTCTTATATTATCAGTCTTATAATTCTAAAACCCTAAAAATATTTTAATAATATTTTAATAATAATAATTTAAGAAAAAGAAATTTTAAATCTCTCGATAGCCTTTATAAGATGATTCTTAAGTGCATTTTCACCCTAAGAAAGATTTATCGAAACACGTTCACATGGGGCCGATCATTAATTCTCATCTTATCCCGGCCACCCTGACGTCCTGCCTCTGAGCTCCCCCCCAAGCCTAAAAAAAGTTTATAGACCCATTCAGCGATGTCTCCTCTACCACCCGTCAACAAATCTACAGCATATTTTCAAATATATTCACCTGTCTTTATTCTTCCGACGATTGTCAGAATTGAAACAATCCATATCGCGGCAAACGTCATTCCCGCGAGATTTTTTCTTTTTCCCCGTCCTACCCCCGGCCTCGTGTCGGGTGGAGAAATTCTCGCGATTCGCGTTATACAAGAGAAGCGTATAATTACGGCGTGTAATGAAATCCGTCTTTCTCGTTTGAGAGAAAAGGGCAAAAGGAAAGAAAGCGAGAGGGTAAGAGACAGAGCGAGTTCATGGGGGAAAACGGGGCCGTTTTATAGTTCGCTCGCTGAGGCGTTCGTTTTTCCGCGAATAATTGCACAGGCGCAAGCGTCTGAGATTGATGAAACGTCCTGATGAATTTTCATCGACAAAGGCGGCGTCTACCGACTGAAGAGTTCCGAAAAATCAGTTTTTTTTTTAATGAAATCGGCGCGTCAAAGGCACGTCAAATGGTTCGGGAGTTTCCTTTTCTTGTTGATGATTGATGAGGAAAGTAATGATTGGATTTTAAACTCTCCGGATGGTAAACGTGATCGTATGGTTAATTTGTTCAAAAGTTTTACGACAGGGGGTAATCCCATTTATGGATCGTAAATCTCCGTGAATTCGTGAATGTTTATTACTGTATAAAATATATAAAATAGGCTGCTCATGGAATAAAATTACCTTAAAAAGGAATTAAAGTTTAATTTTATATATCAGTCACGTAATAATTTTTTATTGCAAACATTGAATTCTTTTTTTCATACAACGCGTTTGAAAATTATTGTATATTACATGTTATGGTTATTTTACTCTTGTAAGCCTGTATACCTAGATATGTTGAGTTTTGCGACCATCACCAGTGTACAAAACAACAAAAAAACTGTTTGTTTCTATATTTTTAATCCTAAACAAACATCATAACCTATCTGCACAAGAACAGTCGGCAACAATAATACATCGACTTAACGCCCTCTAAAACTTCCCCAACCAACGGGTTTTGTTCTCAATTCAATCCTAAACACTCTCTGCGATCCCCCAGTATCCCAATTAATCGCCACCATTTCCGTATTGGCACTAACTCTGTCACCCAAATCCTACAACAATAAAAGTCGCACTTTCACACCTCCTTCCGCCCATCCTACACCTATACATTAGGCAATCCCTCTCTCCCTCTGTTTCCACCCGAAGAAGCGCTTGCACCACTACCCAGTATATTCGCGGGTCGAGCTTCGAATGACTTTTCCCTCCCTCTCTCTATCTCTCGGACGTTCGATCGCTTGAATTTCAAGGGTCCCGGAGTGAGAGACGGCGAAGTTTCGAACTCTCGCGCTCTTGCCCGCCGACACGAAAAGGCTCTCGCGCGAGGAAAGTGTCTCGCGAAGAAGAAGAAGAAGAAGAGAAGAAGAAGAAGAAGCTGAGAAGAGAAGCAGCAGCAGCTCGCTTACAATTATACGCGGGCTGTTCGAAGCTCGTTGCAGTTTAATTAATTCGCGGCACGTGACGTCGGGGAAAGGAAGAGCCGCGCGCCGTGCAGATGCCGCGCGGGAGATAGGTATATAGTTTGCGCCTTCCAGGCAGCAGCGGCAGCCGCGGAGGCGTTTTAGGAGGCGCTTTGTTTTAGAGCGCAAGCAAGAGAGAGAGAGTGAGGGGGGGGGGGGAGAAGAGCTTTTCGGGGTAAATCGGGTTTGCCGGAGTGCTACTGTGTTTTAGGAAATTTATTTCAGAAGGGTGCAGGAGTGCTGGGATTGGGTCGATTAATAGGTATATGTTAACAAGTTAATTTTTGTTTTTATTAATACGTTAAGGATATCGATATTTTCTGTAGTTATGAATTTGAAATTTATAGAATTTTGAATTGTACTTGAATTTAAAATCAAGTGGAATATATTGGTATCGTGGTTCGATAGTACTTATTAATAAAATTATAGGGTAAATTTAAAAACTTTACTTTTCAGCATTAAAAATGATGACTTACATTTTTCGTAATCCAATTTCAATTAATCTATTAACGCCTGAATGGACTATCCCATGTTTTTACTTCACTCTTTTTTTTAATCGTTAATATCTTCAACGTAACTTTCTGCTTTTTGATTGGAACCCAGTTTAAATGGTCACCCAAGACATGCACTTAAAATATAACTTGGGGGTTTAATTTTTCTAAATATGGCGGATTCAAGATGGCGTCCGAAACCGGTTTTTTCGATATTTCACTAATTTTATTTAATTAAAATGAAATCATAATACTGAAAAATTATATTAGTAACTTTAAAAACCAAATATATAATAGGCGCGTAACGCGTTTGGATTTTGCTAGTACCATATACAAAATATTGAATTACTTGTACTAGGTATTACTTAGAAAATATGTTACAACAATGATCGTTATGGTAAATAGAAAATGGCTATCTCAAATGTAATAGGCATATATTCGCATTTGGCAGCATTATTCCACGGCATTATATTATGTATTATATATAAATTATAGGAAGCTTGTGGAATTGTTGTTTACAAATTTATATGCTGTATTTAATATGCTGTAGAGGTGGAAGAATCTTCTTTTTCAAATCTTCATTCTTTCATAGAAATCCACAGATTTGACTTTAGAGTAAAAATAATATAGTGCATTCAGGTGTTAATGGGTTGAATAGAACAGATGCTTTAATCATTTGAAAATGCTACATAAAATGATCTTCCGCTTAAAAAAGCAACAATTTTGTTGCACTCGATTCAACCAAAACTGTCCTAACAACTCAAATAATGGACCTAGTTAGGATACGCATTTAATTATAAATCAAAATTTTAGACGTCCCACATATTTTTACCGGCAATTTTCCAGCACGACTTTGCGTACCACGGGAAGTTGCATTCTGTAATGACGTATGCGATTTCTCGACAGGAACGGCAGTCTTTAACACAGACACTCCCACATAATGACACACTTTCGATTCCCGTAATCTTTGCCTATACGGTCCCAGGCAGTCGTCGTCGGCTTTAAAAATTGATTGCGCATTGCACAATTCATCATTAGAATACTCGTTTCGAGGAAAAACTTTAGCGCGGAAAAAGTTGACGCGAAATTGTTCGAGTTTTCAGTCATCTTATAAAAACAACCTTTCTGCATAAGTTCAGAAATGCTGTTCAACTCTTTCGACAAAAAGTCCGATCCCAATTGTATACCTCACAAAACTGTTATCGTTTTGTAAAGACTTTAAAATCAATGCTATCGTTTCTGATATAAAGCCATTCAATATATTCATACAATGTCGAATCTTCTTATTCGCGGGCCAATTTGAAACTTCGAAACATCGTACTCGTCGAAACAAGCAAATTGTTCCGTTTATATTTATAGCTCTATCTAATTTGTTCTTTCGCGATCATCCTCGCCTCCCGCACCTCAATTATCCGCACTCGATCTTTTTCCCCCTTTATATCCCCTCGCAAAAACATTTCATATGTATCAATTACCAAACGCGGCACACAAAGCTCCCTCGTTCCCTGGAAAATGTAGGTTATCCTCTGTCTAGCTCGTCGTGTTTATTCGCGCGTACACACACATCATATCGAAAGCCAATGAACGCGCGAGCAACTGCCTGACGTTTAATTATATTTCAAGCCAACAATAACTTGCACACTATATAGTACAAATTCTAAACAACGCGCGCGCGCGCGCGCATAAAGAAAGCTATCGGACAATTGCATCTTTCCGCTCGCGCTCGATCGGTAAGGTAGACTTCCCCCCTGCAGTCTAGCTTATACTATACACATAAGCGAAAGTTTCAGCGCGTTTTTTCTTCTGCTTTAAAAAAGCGCGCACACGTATAAAGAGCTCGGATACCCTATACATATCATACCATACCTACTTATATACAATAAAGACCGCGTGAACCACCAAGTATAATATACATAGACGAATCTTTTCTTCAGTGCGCAAATCCCAAAGGACCTCGCGAAAGCAAACCTCGTCTTACAAAACCGTCTTGTTCTACTGGTCCTCCGTCCGCAGTGTACATACACACTGCATATAGCCGCGCCGTCCACTGTGCCATGCACACGATATACATCGAGTAGTGCCACTCGGCAGACTTCGGGCCTGATCGTGCCTCACCGTCTATAGATATATGTGTATGTAGAGTCACTCGCCGGTCGCGCGCGCCGTTCGCCAGGTAAATATCGCCGCCGCTCACCTGAAAGAGAGAGGGAGCGAAAGAGCGCGACAAAGACACCGATACACATTCGGCGAGCGAAAGAGAGAGGTGGAAAAGAGTGGAGAACCACGAGAGAGAAAGAGAGAGAGAGAGAGAGAGAGAGAGACGGGCGGCCGAAGGCAGCAGAGAGCAGCGCACATACGTGTCAGTTCGCTTCCCGGACTTTTCTACCGCGGTCGACTCACCGTCGGCAGTCTGTGTGTGTGCGCTTATATATGTGTGTGTGTCCTGTGCGCTGCTGCTGCTGCTGCTGCTGTTGTTGTTGTTGTTCTTTCTCTCCCTCTCTTTCTCTCTATACACATATCCTCGCGGAAGTGCATCGGTGTATAACGCAGTGCGCGGCGCGGTGTGGTGTGCAGATGCCGACGACGATGTGAAACGCGCGCGCGGCCCGTGGATATAGTGCAGCGGAGACGACAGATGGCTCGTGCCCAAGCGAGCGAGTGAAAGCCGCCGACGGCGAAGACGTGCCCAGTGTGCTGCTGCTGCTGCTGCTGCTCTGTGTGTTGATGTGTGCTTGTGCTGGCTGTGCTGCTGCACGTGCTATCTACGGCTGGCTCGGAGCGCAGGGGGTTCGGCGCGCGCTGTGTGGGGATGATGTTGTGTATATACACGAGGCGGTTGTGTATAGCGAGAACGAGTGTATGTGTGTGTGAATTTTCACTGAGTCGGATATAGGTTACTATATATGTGTGACAGGCATAGGATGCGGCGGTTTTGCAGTGTCGGCGCGAAAACGAGCGACAGAGACAAACCTGCGCTACGATATTATATACGTTTCGCGGAGTCGTGTACTTACGTGGAATTTGGGTAATTCTTTTTTTTGGAAACGATGTGGGCTGTTGGGCAAAAGTTGGTTATCAGGTGTAGATAGCGGAAGTATACATGTATAAAAGAAAGCGTTAAAGAGGAGCGAGGATGTAGGTTGTAACGGAATCCAGGCCGTTTTCTATATATATATGCATACATATATATACATCAACAATTTTTCAGTCATATTCAGCGTGAATTTTGTCGTGCAATCAATCCAACGTCAGCCGCGTAACAACAACTCACGCGCGCTGTTTTGATATAATCGCGCGGGCAGGAAGTGCAGTCGCGCGAAAATGATATAATTATTGTATCGTCACCGCGGCGAACTTTTTTTTTGCAAAATTGCCGCACGCCGAAATAGCAGCTGGCCACTATATGTTGTACCGTTACATCATGTACATATGGCCGTAACGTGTATACGCGTAACAATCCGTTATAGCGAAATTTCATATACATACGGGCGCTAGCCGCTGCTTATAACATTTAAATGCTAACTGACGAAGCTCGGACAGTTATTGTTGCCCCTATATGTGTGCGATGTAAGTACTTGCAGAGTCGAAAAGCATTTAAAATGCATACCTATAGCGCCGGGGTATAGCACACACTCGGTCACTTTGACGCAGCACGCGCGCTTGGGCTATTAAATCTTAATAAACGATAAATGCGAAGTGTATCGCGAGAGAGAGAGAGAGAGAGAGAGAGAGAGAGCTGATTGAATTAGGTATATAATTGCGGCTTTTCAATTAAGGGGGAATTTCGTCCCTATTACTTTTCTAATGCGGTCGATTAAAGCTTGATTAAAAGCAAATCTTCGAGAGTTATTATCGTGTAAATGGATAATAATCTATGATGCGTTATATACGAAGAAGAGAAATTAAGTTGGCTGACATTTCGTGGACGGAGATGCTCTAACAAAATTTTTCGTTGGTAATTGCGGTAGGCTGCGTATACGAAAATTTGAATAATTACATGTACGCTGTCTTGAATTTATGTCACCCGGTGTAAACTGCTCTTATTCATTATATTATACTGTTGATATTGATAATTTATTAATATTTTTTACCTACATATTTCATTCAAATTTAAGACTCCAACTATTATATACCAATACCTCAATTACACTCAACTATTACCCTGCGAGCGCACTTTCGAACCTTTTCCAATCCGATCAGCGAGAAATCGCTGCACCGCCCATGCACATATATCTCGGTAATTATGTATACCCAGAACCTGTGATCGCACGCGCGTTTTGCTGCTAAGTACACCTCGCATCGTCGAGCTTTTCAATCGGCTGGAAGCAGCAAAGAAAGAAAGACATCCACGGGCCCGACACGTGACACCTGCGCGCGAAACACAATACACTCTGCTCTATCCCCATTCAAGAGCGCGTCGGCGCGCACAGAGTAACGCGATACAGAGAACGCATAATGTTATATATCTACGACGGGATTCGCCTAGTAGTCGTAAGCTAGCAGTGCAATAATTCGTATCTAGCCCTTGAGATGTGAAAGGCGACGGGTGTGTGTCACGTGACGCCGATGAGCCGGGGAGAGAGAATGCAAATGTGACAGTTTTCAGGGTTTCCGAGTGTTTTTCTTTTTCCTCTATCTCTGGTATATGTATATGTTTGTAGGGATATACCGTTTTATGTATATGTTCGCGCGCATAATTTATCGGCGCCGGTTTTTTTCTTTCAGGACGCGTGTGATGTAGACTGGCAGGAATGCGCTTTTCGTTCTAGGAACATTTGCGGTGGTCGGGGGATATAAACATTGCAGGAGGATTGTGTAGAATTATTGAGGTATTGCGGTATGTGGGATAGCGAAAATTCGGGCGCGAATATATGATGTAGTAAACTGTGTGCTTTCTTATTTATTATACTGACACATTTTCTTAAAATTTGTGCCAAAGGTTGCAGTATAGTAGAAAAATGAACCTATAAATTTTTAAAATTTTGCGGTGTAATATGGAGATTTAGTGAGACTGTGGTTGTCAAAATTTGCCACATTTTTTACCAGTTACGTGAATCATAGTCGTAGCGAAATAAGTCTATAAAAGTATAGTAGTTTTTCCAGTAACTATCAAAACGTTCATAATTAGACACGGCAAATTTCTGACAGCACATCTATAGAAAAAAAAATTCATAGCAATTTCTGTATAATGTCGCAACGTTTATAAACGATGTTTACGAAGGTATGTTAATAGGCAGAGCCGATTGAATAATTGAAGAAAATTCCTTGACCGATCGCCGCGCAAAGAATTTATAGTGATAGGTGTTAAACTCGCGATTGGAGAAAAAAAAATTGTAGATTTTCTAATAATTGACCGTATAGCTGTTTATTCGAAAACGCTGTATACATGGCGTCTATGACTCGCGTTGTGTAAGAGCGCCTTTAATCTGCATAACGTGATTCGGAATGACCGCACACTTACGTCACCGCTATAAATTAAAAATAAATATACCGTCGGTGATAGATTAAAAAAACGAAAAATCGTCTCTCTTTGGCATTTTTGCGACCTGCCGCTTTTTCGCGCCGCGTGCGTATATATTTTTGGCTCTTTTTGCGGGTGCATCGATTTTTTTAGCCGCTTATGTCTTTGACGAGGAAAGAAAACATAAACAACGCTGCCTCTCTCATGGATTATTTTCGAAGGCATACCTTTTGTGTTTGTTAAATATTTTTCTTGCAAACACTAATATTATCGCGCGGTAATTGTCAAAGCAATATTAAGCTTAAGTGCGAAATCGGTTTTTTTTTTCACGAAAAATTAAGTGTTTTGTTTTCTACTTAAACTCGTGGGTATTTTAATTCCTGTATGTATAGGATATATATGTTTGATTCGTGCATTGAATTTCGTATGAGCCGAGTGCGTATTTATGAATAAAGCTTCTAATCTCCGGTATTTAGCGAGGCTGTATGAATATTTTATCAGGCTTGTTAGCATTAATTGAAAGCAAACACAATGCTAAAACGTGTTTTAAAATGTCGGGCTTTATCGTTCCGCGTGTTTTCTTTTAAATATGTAAGTGCGCGAGCGATAAAAAAAATGAAAATATGAATGGAGAGCCGCGCGTGACTCATGCTATTTTCACCGGCAGAGTCAATATACCAAATATGATCATGAATATATATCGATGCTGCTTTCGTAAATATAACGAAGGAAAAGGAAATTACGAAAAGTTCGTTTGTTTATTATTATAGGAGGATAAATAAACTTTTGTTCGTTTGTTATTCTCTATATATTTATCTTCATTACAATAATTGTAGTTACACGTGCAAAATACTGCACAATTGAAAAACTTTCTAGCGAGCTGCTACGTATATATACCTATTAGTATTTACATTTAGCCTGAAAAATAATATTGTTTTCAATGACAAAGAAATTCTCATTACCCCGAATAAACGAATTCCATTAGATGCTTTATTCGAGCGCCGAAGGCTTTTGTCGCGTAGCGCAACAAACATTCTCGAAATTTCGCAAATTCCGGACAATATATAAAAAAATAGGAGCGATTTTATATCGAACAAGTAAACGAGCGTAATGAAAAACCGTTAACATTATTTTTTGTTTCGCATTCCATTTAACGACGTAAAATTAAAGAAAAACTGCACGCATCCTCGACTCAACGGTTCTGTAATTACCCTACGCATACCATTCGACGTGACTTTCTTATCGACGATGTTGCTTACAATTCCAATCGCCTCTGGACAAAAATCCATAAATAACCGTTTATATATAATACCGGCGCTCTCCAGGCCCCGGCTAATTTAATTGTCATACCACACCGAGCGAAAGTGCATTCCGCCGCGGTGAAAGCACCACCTCGCGGCACTTTCCTACACCTCCGTACGCTGCAAAACTCGAAATGTGTGCATGCAAAGAAAAATGGAGAGGTGGGGAAGGAGGAAAGAATTCGCATGTAATACCGATCGACTTTGCACAATGCGCGTGCATCGCGATGCGTGTCGGCCGGAACTGCCGCTTCCGCGCTTTTATATTTCGCGCGATCTTTCGGATAAAGCGTTCGCCATACAGCAGAGGGGAAGGAAATTCAAATGAAATTGCCCATGAAAGATTCAAGCGCCGGCTGCTGCTCTCGAATTTGAACTTCAATTCCGCGAGTCCGAGTAACGAAGTCACGAGTTGTTTGCGTAACTAGGGTTCTTTTAAGTATTGCGCGCTTTTCTTTCGGAGAAGTTTTACTGCACCACGGGGGAATTGGAAATTTGGAATTGGCTAGAGTTCGAAGGCTCGTGAGGGAGAGCGAGGTTTTACGGCCGGTGCAGTGTTTTGCTGCCGTTGCGTGTTTACAGAAGTTGCTTATTATTTCGGGCAATGCTGCATGTGGTTTGGACAACAAGTGGGGATTTTTCGGATTCTTGGAATGGTGCAGCTTTTTTCGTATACCTTGAACTTCATGTATAGATATATAGTTATTGAGTAAAAGTTTAAAGGGGAATTTTTTTGCATTTGATATTTTGTAAGTGTAAATAGCTATAATTAAAAATATTTATCTCTTTCGAATTCTCCTGGAACTTAGAGGGATATTTGACGCCAAAATTAGTTCTCGACGGTATTTCACGCGACCCCGTAAATAAAATACGCAAATTTCACTCTTCAATGCATTAAACATAATACAAACACAAGAAATTCGTTATCTTGAAAGTAAATATCGATTCGAATTCTATACATTTATAATTTTTTTCAACCGTTTTGTTCGACAACTGCACCTTAATTAATTCATATACACCGAACACACGTCACTCGAATTAACAAAAATTCACGTCGAACTAATTTGTTAACATCTCTGGCAGAGCGTGTTTTCCGCAACACCTGCACACCAGTGCATTCCATTTCAACCGGACCGAACCAATGTCTCTCTCCCTCTCATTTTCGCGCCCGTTCGCGTCCCACACATGTATACACGCAGCAGCTGACCCACATAACACACACACACACACACACACACACACACACACACACATACTCGTAAATAACGCTTATAAATGTCTTCGAACGGGCATATCGATCGGCTATTGGCTTCCCCATCATCGTCCTCCTCTCTCTCTCTCTCTCTCTCTTCTTATACACATACACATACACATACACAGCATCAGCGTCGAAAATCGACAGAGCTAAAGAGGTAACCCCATTAGCGGCAGACGCGCGCTCGTGCGCTCTCCCACTTTCCATCACACATCCACATCGCCGAAAATCCATTACACACGCGTGTAATGTGTATGTGGAGAGGAAAAGAATAGTAGACCAGAACGCAGGCGACCGAGGAGGCTAGCCATGGTCGTCGACCCGATGGTCGTTCACCTGCGCGCTGCTGCTGGCCGCGCGGAGAGAACAGCGCAGCCCACGAGCGTTCGTTCGTTATTAGTGCGATAAATGCGCACACACGCGCATGCCGGTGCCCGGTGATAATTGACGCTGTGTATATGGGGGAGAGATATGGTATAGGAGAGTGGAGTTTGACGACGAAGTTGTTTTTTTTAAGTTTTTAGTGGCGAAATGGGAAAGTGAGGATGATCCGCCGAGTTTACGGCGTGAAATTAGCCGCGCGTGGATCGTTGGCTATATACGGTTTTGTTGGATGCGATTTAATTGTGTAATCGTTTACACGTTGATTACGTTTGTAAGTGACGTAAATAAAACTATAAGACAAGAAGGAATGGTAAATAATTGAGTCGGGTTTATTAAATTAAATTCAACTTGCTGTGGTTTCCGCTATAGCAACAGCAGCGTACTGCCTTTACGAACTTCTTTTTATTATTGTACTTTATGCTATTTGGCTTTTTCCCGCGACTTTTTGCTCTCGTTCTCTCTTTCCAACCCAGCGGCGACTGTTTCTTTACAACGTTACTTCCACGTCACCCGCGAACCTTTTATATTTCCTCGCTCCCTCTAGCAAATTTCATTTCTACGAACAAAAGTATACGTATTAACACACACACACGGGCACGTTCGCGTTTTTATACAACTGCGGTCCCGAATTTATTAATAATCCCGCTGGTTCCCCCTTTTAATCCAACACAGAGCGCGAGGGCGAAAAAAGCAGAGACAGCGTGTGCGTATATTTATTTTTCAACACATCTTTTAATGGATCTTATATTCCTTTTTCCCCAGCCGCACCGACCGCTGCCAATAATAATTTTTTCAATTCCATTAGCGCCCATAATGGAGAGCGCGCGTGACATTAAAAGAATGCCGTAAATCGGCTAGGATTTTTTGCATTCGAAAGTCAATATAGCTCGGGGCAGCGCGCGTCGCTCTCGTGTAACGCTATAAAGGCAAAATCCACGTAATACGATGTAACCAGCTTTTTTCACACCCCTTCGCGACCCAATTGAATGCGAAAGAGATGCGTACACGTTTATTTTTATATAAAAAGCTGCCGCGAGTAATAAACAATGTGTAAACAGTGAAAATTCACGCTTGGAGTATCTTTACCATATTATTTTATCGGACGACTTTGAATTCCATTGTTCCGATGATGATAATAAATACCGCCTGTCGAACATATCGCGATTAACAAACTTAACATGCCAGATGTCGTTGATAAAAAAATGGAAGGAAGAAGAAGAACTCACTCGCTCGTAAACAACACCTTTATATACGCACGAAAACGGATTATTCCGTGCTCGCATAGCAAGCCTACGGCGAGAGGCCCTCTTTTCTCCCTCGCGCGTCGAAGAAAATTCCAATCTGCATGTAAAAAGAGCTCGTTTCCGCGTCGAGTGGATTTTCAATCTGCCGCGAGCGAGCGAGAGAGTGATAATATATACTCAAAGAGTCAAGAGTGAATAATCTCCCTAGAGAGAGAGCCGCGCGCGAGTACATTATATATATAAAATAAGTGCAAATTTTCTCGGGCCCGAAGCTGCGAAGAACAAATTTACAAGGGAATAAGAATTAAATCGGGCATAAAATTTTGCCCTCCCTATATATCCCCTCGCTTGCTCCTTTTCATTCGTCGCCCTGCAGCCTCTATACTCACATAATTGCGCGTTACGTCAACGCATGCTCGTGAAGAAAAATCAGCCGCGCGACGTGTGTATATATACCCCGAAATGGGTCAAGGGTTCTTCCCTCCTGTGCGTGCGCTTTTCTCGTCTCTCTGAGTGAGTAGGTATAAGAGGGGAAAACGCGTTTTCGAACGTTCGCGTCGCAGGAGAGAGCAACGCGCGAGTATACCACGAGAGGAGGAAGAGAAAGGACGAGAGAGAGAGAGAGACGGTGTGTGTGTACAGTTAGGAAACTGGTTTTGTGCCGCGAGCGCGCAAGCGAGTTGAGATTTCACTCCTCTCTCTCTCTCTCACTCCTTCGTTCGCTCTTTTCTTTGCGTTGTATATACAGGGAGAGTTCGGGATATTTTGCGCGCGCGCGGATTCGTTTGGCCGAGGATTTATGGTTATTTGCGTCGCGCGACGCTGCTGTGTAAAGGGGGGGAGAGGAAGGGGGTATGTGGTTACATAAGTCACGTGAGTCCCGGTGGGGATTTTTTTTGTTTTGAGAAGGAGAGAAGTTTTGGGAGTTGCCGGGGTCTCGTAGTTGTTTGTAGTTGCTTGAATTTTTAGTGAAGAAGGTGGAGAGACCCGTTGAGAGAAAGGTGTGTGTAAGTATTGATTCGGTGGAAGTTGAGATTGTTTAATGGAATGTGTGGATGGTGAATTTTGTTAAGAGGTATGGTAATGATGTATTTCATGAGCAGGTAGAATTAGGAAGAATTTATTATTTAAGGTTTTTAATGAAAGTATCGGATAAAGATGATTTTGGTTAAAAACTCTTGCTTTCGAGGTATTTGATCATTAACGCATGTGTTGTATAAAGGAATGTTTTATAATAATTTAGAGTTTATTGCTTATTTGACTGTTACAGTATAACTAGACAGAATTTCAAGTGATGCAATGAAATACTTATAAATGGCTTCGAACGAAAATTTATCTAATCTGATCTGATCCTTATCGGGGCTATTTAGGCTAAAATATCGAACATAATAAAATTTATATCGGAATATTAACTGGAGTAAAGTAAAGAAACTGGTTCAAAATTTTTTATTGCACAGTATTTTTAGTTAAAAATATTTAATCTACACCACCAAACTAACGAAACACTTGAAACATTTTTAATGAAACAGCAGATAAAACA
>JAPYZO010008434.1:0-16200 GCA_030522905.1 Torymus flavipes | reverse complement strand
GAACAGGATGCTTAACCGCGCGGGCAGGACTAATAGGTTTTTCATGCGCAGAAGTAGCTGTGCGAAATCTACTTCTGTGGTTGATTACGGCTAGCGTAAAAAGTGTTCTGTGTATAGTATCATACGAAAAAAAAATTCCTTTTTATATCAGGCTGAAGATTTCTTTGCGGAAGTCTGCTGTATATTATTTATAAAAAAAATCTCTAATTTTACTTTTCTCTATACTTTTACTAAATTGAAGAATTTAAAAAAATAACTGATAACTTCAATTTACGCTTTCTTTTCAAAAAGTGACGCTTTAATTCATTTACGATCATCTTTTCATTAAGCCAATCAACAACTAGCAATCACAATCTCTCTCACCAAATTTTTACCCCGCCCGTGCATAAATCGCCCGACCAACTAATATCGGAAACCCACAGCTCGCTATTCCTCATTCTTTTAGTTTTACAAGCACTCGCCCAGTCATCTTCGACGCGCTCTTCCCCACAAGATCGCCAAAAGCAGGAAGCGAGCCTTATACACATACACTATCCGCTTAACGGTAATTGAATTTCAATTTTACGAAAGAGCGCGGCTGTCAATTTAGCCTCTCCAATGTCACTCTTACCGGGGAAAAGGTCTCGCGCGCGCGCGCGCGGCAAGATTCGAGAAAAAGATCACGACGCGAGCTCGCCGCCGCCGCGGCTAATTGCAAGTAATCAACGTTAAAGCGACTAGATCAAAGCTGCGCGCACCGAACTGCTGCTGCCCCGACGTAGTAAATATCGCGCACGCGCGCGTTTCTCCATCACCGTGTGGCGGCGGCGGCGTCGGCGAGTCTCTCTTAGCAGCAGGAGCAGCAGCATCGATGTAAATAAGAAATACGATAATGCGGAGGAGCGGGAATGGAGCGCCGCGCATGCTGCAGAAGGTGGTATATATAGACACGGCGCGGGCACGTATATCGGGTAACCCCTTTCGCCACGTGTGCACCGCCGCCGCCGTACACGTCGTTATTTACCATTTTATTCATTATCTTTTCCGCACGCGCACGCGGGGTTGCCTCTCTCTCTCTCTCACTCACTCGCGCCGTGTTTTTGCCTATCCTCCTCTTGCTTGCAAGCTCCCCCGCTATATAGTGTGTGTGTATATGTATATACGTACGGGCAATTACGGGACGCTATGGGGGCGCGTATAATATGGCGTGTATATACGTGTACACATACCGCAGAACTTTAATGACGCGAGGCAAGCGCGCGCGCGCGAGAGGTAAAGGTCGCCACGGAAAAGCCGACGCTGTAGACGAGGATATCGTCGGGGCTCGTGTGCGAGATATCTGCATGGGGAGCGGGTAATATGTATAATGTGTATGTGTGTGTATGAGCGGCCGTATTTGGTATGTCAATGTGAAGGTGATGAGGAGTGTGTGTGGGGAAGGGACTCGATTTAAACTTGAAAATGGACTGTAATGCGGGGTATATGAAAGCGATGATTTGCAAGGGGATATATTGAAGGCTTTATAGTTGTGTACTAATTTACTGTGTAGATAGGTGTATTCGAAATGTTCTACGTGTGGATAAATTTAAATTGGCTATCATAGTCGGTTCCTATATTATACCGTTTATTATTAAGAAACATTATAAGTATACATTTTTCAATAAGAAATTCGAAAGCGAGTAGAATGGATACACGTTATTTCGAAAAATAAACTAGAATGAAGGAAATTTAAAGAATACACGATAGAAAAATGAAATGGCCGTCATTTAATAACCGATGATATTGAACGTGTGTTCGCGAAGTAGAGAGAGAGAGAGAGAAGTACATCACAGTTACATCACATTATTTGCCTACAAGAGAAACTTGAAAAGCATCTCAATACCCTGGCCTCCGATCCGCGATAACGGGCCTAACCGCAATCGAAAACAAGCTATATACACGTAACCCCACTGTACACCAAACTATCCCCGAGGAAGTCGCTCTAATGATTCCAGCTCGCGCTCTTAATAGACCGTACAATAGCACAATTACCTTCGCTCAAACCTCAACCCTACCAGCCTGCGTATATAACGCAACCCAGAAACGATCCGAAAAGCGCTCGAGGCACGAATGATACCAACGGGCGTCCCTCGCTAAAGACTCTCTCTCTCTCCTCGTCATCGCGATATCACAGGAAGCGGCGCAAAAATGTGTCGCATTATACAACGCAGCACACCACTCGCGGCTCCAAGCCTATATACGTGCTCCTCTATCGCCGCGCGGTCCGAATTAATTGCGCGCGCATAGACAATGCTATCAGGCATCTCGCACGCGCGTGGATGGCCCTCTAGCTATATATACACGCTCGCGCGAGAGACCACACGCGCAACGCGGCATTAATTTATTCTCCTATTACGGGCATTGTGCCCCTTGGATCTATTCGCCGCGTATACTCGATATATCTCAAGCTCATCCAATGCAAACGTGCGCTTGCATGTGCACATTGTGCTGTGCGCGTATATAGAGGCATTGTCGAGGCGGCGACGCCCACCGTTGAGTCGTCGTTATCGCGTCGCTGCGCGGATTGGAGCGTCGCGACGCCATTGTCCAACGGTGCTGTGTGTGTGTATAGCTAACGAGCGCGGGTTAATGATGCCATTGTGCAGCGTTTTGGCCGCGAGGGCGCATCACATATATAGTTCGGGCGCCACGTCACAGAGGCTGTAATTTGATTCGCAGAAGCCCGCGAAGTTTGACAGTTGGACTCACGCCGATGCCGTTGTTGTTGTGTGTATACATCGCGTTTATATTACTGGTGTATGATGGGTTTTCGATATATTGCGTTGAGAGTATGATGGGATGTATGTGGCTTCGTACGAATGCGATGATTAATTGATTGTTTGCAGATGGTTAATTGGGGGATGGTTTCGGTGATTTTTAGAAGGAGCCGGGATATACTGTTACCATCGATCAAGAGTAACGATGGAAATAGTGTAATGTGAGAATTCAATATACTGATTTTTTAAATATTGGCTGGTTAGTTGTTAAAAATGATTGAAAAATTGACAATTATATACAATTACACATAATAAGAGAAATACACAGATCAAACAGACGCAGATTCACAATAAACGTTTGATAATTCAAATAAGAAATACCATTGTCGTACATTATTCTTAAAATTATTCATCTCGATATCGCGAACAACAAAAAAAGGTACGAAAGCGTCTCTTAAAGACAGCACTTATACGCTTTCACGCAACGAAAGAGGCAAGGTATAACGACTCTTGTCACTAGAAGGCAATCAATCAAAAAACTTAATTATACTGCGTAAAGGTTCAGCTTCAAGCAAGATTCGGAGACGAAAATCTCAATCAAAATATTGTCACAACGCAGTCGAGGACGTATACATATTGTATATATGCAGAATGATCGATGATGCAACCTGTTGAGAGCCGTCGAAAGCCTCTCTCTCGTCGTCTCGTGAACCGCGAGAAAAGAGAGAAGAACCGAAATCATCAACAGCGGGCATCAAAAAGGGAGATGAGGGGGAACCCAATTAAAGCGGCAAACGCGTCCTGATTAACTCCTCAATTACGCGGTGGTTCGTTCACTCGCTCTCTCTCTCTCTCTCTCCCACCGCTGATTTTGTGAGCAAACAAAGAAGTCGCCCGGGTCACCCTTAACGACCGAAAGCTGCTCACTCTCTCTCCATCTCCTGGGGTATAGTACACATTATAATTGCGCATATTAAAATGGCGTCGCTACGGCTCAGCCATCTTCAATCAATAATGGAGCATCAGGGACCATGACAACAGATACGCTCTTATATATACATATATATACACACACCTCTGTCTCTCTCTCTCTCTCTCTACCCCTTTCCCTGGGTTCTCCGTCGCGACTCGAGACCCCGCAGGCAAGGGTTGCCGGCGACTGCCTTGGATACGTGTATACATACACACACACACACACACACACACACACACACACACACACACACACACATATCTTCCGTTCCCATCGTTCTACCTATACCTACTACACGACGCTGCCGACGCGCCTTCGTTGTCTCTCTTACTCTCTCCCTCTTGCTCTCTCTCTCTCTGTCTTTGTCTGTGCCCCGATATCGGCTCGGGTTACGTCGACTTGCGTTACGATGCCAACCCCTTTCGATAATGCTATCTCTTCTTGCTGGCGACGCCGCGCAGCGGGGGATTGCCCCGATCTCGCCGACGGGGTGAGTAAAGGAGGAGAAGCCGCGACACGGCATGCGCTAGTGTTAGGGGGGTATGGCTTTCTCGTAGGAGTCGAAGGATCGATTTCGAAGTAAGTTTATCGAGCTTTGAGTGAAATTTATTCGGGTTGATGAATTGATGGGTGCGCCGAAAGGGGTTAGCGAAATCCGGCCGAAATAAAATATAGCTTTGATAAAATTTTATCAAATTTTAGTGGCTATTTTCTTGTTTTCATTTAGTAAAACAATGTGAAATACGTTTACAGATTTTTCGAATTACATTGTTTCTGCCTTTTTTATAATTTTTTACTTTTTAGTTTCTCCATTTTTCATAAATTCTACAAATGTATCAAAGTTTTTCATCAAAATTTTTTCGAAAACATTTAAAAATATTTTATTCAATGTCAATCAATTTGATTTCAGAGTAAAGAATTTCTTTATCTAGTTTTGTAAAAAAAAACACAAAACATAATGAAATTTTGGTTGAATAAATAAGCTTCTTGATCAATGAAATTGTTTTGCTTCACATATAATATACCGAATTTGGTATTGTATTAAAACATATTACACCTACAATATCATTTTGTTAACATACTAAGCCAAAGCTGCCTCACCTAGGAGCTGTAGGACCTTGTCGCGTGTCATGCGGGTGACCCACCTTGGTGGGAAACTCGGGTGGACCGGTGGGGAGGCTCAGTCAATGTGGTTCCCTATAAACGGAAGGCCTGGTGTGAATGCGTTGGCAACCCGTAACAGGGTTCGTTCAGGTGAGTGTAGGGTAGGTAAGTCCCGGCTACTGCTTGGCGTGCGCCGGATTGCGCTGATGACCAACAAGCAGCCCCCCATCCAAGGTGGTGGTCTGGATGGGTTTATACACTCTCCGAATCTGAAGGTATCAGGAGACCCGTGCCAATGGAGATTCGTGGTCCTCGGGGTATTGGAGGGTCGCTAAGGAAGCCTCAGAGGCACCTGTCACAACCTCTGAGTATCTTAGTCGCCTTACCGGTGCACGCAGGCTCTGTGGCGGTGGACTTTTACTTCCCTAGCTACTCGTGGGACACAAATGGAGAAATTTTTATTAACTAAACAAAGGGAGGCAACTGGAACGGTGGAGGACGCCCCACAATCCGGCAGCCCCCATTACAGAGAAGATATCGGTGACTCCTGAGGTCGTCACCCCGTATACGTCGGTAGACGGAGGAGAACTCACCCAGGAGGAACCGGTGCCCCAGGGGGAGGAGTTAGTGGTCTACGGACCAGATCTACTCACAAGAAAATCCGACTCATACTGCAAGAAACTGGCCAAACTGAGGAGAGAGGCAGAGGACAACCTCAGACGCCCCCTACAGCGAGATCAGAAAAAAACAGCTCAATCCCGAGAGGATCCGAAGAGGAAAAAATGGGAGAACGACACTCGGCCCTCAGCCTACCGGGATGACAAGAGACTACAGAGGGCGGCTGTGCCCCCTGGGGGCTGGGACTCAACGCCCGATCCATAGGAAGGAATACAGACCAACCAAAGGAGGCGGTCAGAATGTGGCGGAGGGCAACGGTTCATCGGGCGTGCCTCCATTGCTGATGCCGCTGCAAAGGACTCTGGGAAGAACTTCCAGGGCATAATACCAGAGGTATTGAAGTCCGTAGGCGTTTTTATGATGCCCTGATAGTAAGAGTGCCATTGGGGCTCTTAGATCGTATACAACCACCTAGTTATTTGCTAGTGTACGACTGTTATCGGACCCTGAATCCACTGACAGAAAGCCGTCTACTAACCATTTTCTGGCTGCCGGGCCATACAGGAATAAAAGGAAATGAAATAGCGGACAGGCTGACCAGGCAGGCTAGGAAGGAAATCTTAACGGGACCAAAACTGGCAACTGGAATATGCGACACTGTAATCAATGCAGAGATTGACAGATGGATTGCCAAAAAACATTCGGAGGTGTGGAAAAACGCCCAGGGATGTTGAACAGCCAAACCTTTATCAAGGATTCAGAGATGGAGAGATCTGTAGAGCAAATACTCGCATTGAGTGGAAAGAGTGCAAAGGCCGTGGTGGGGATTATTACCGGGCATGGCGTTGTGCGAAAACATAGACATACGATGGGACTAAAAGGACCCAACCTACAGATTTTGTGGAAAGGAGGTTGAGACGTCACTGCATGTTATCCTCGAATGCCCTGCACTAGCGGAGAGGAGGCGCCTGTACCTTTTGGTGATCCCTTGCCACTAGCAAATAACATCAAAGAGAAGGATCTCAGAAGAATCCTTCGATTCTACGAGAAGGCAATGGACTGAATTCACCCGGGAATTGAGGGACGCCAAGGGAAAAATAATAATAAGCCAATGCTAAATTAACTAACATACCCATAAGAACCAGAAAGCATTCACAGCCGTTCCACAAAAAAGCACACCCCACGAAAATTCATTCTTCCCGCGCTATCCTGTACAGCTCATCATCCACAAAAGACGGGCATCGTAAAGCAAAAATCGACGGAGGCGCGCGCGTCAACACCGCGAATGAAATAAATTACCGCAAGCTAGCGCACGTGCATAACGCCAAGCTGCTTTATACAACCTTATCCGAACCGAAGCTCATATTTATATAGATAAAGCCCCGGCCAGGGCACATAACGACGGGAATAAATAACAGTTAGGAACATATCAAGCCCGGTCACGTTTTATTCGTATAAAACACACTCCTAAACGCCTTTTTCCACGCGTTCAAGCACTGCGTGTGTAAGTATACATATACACAATATACGCGGCGCACATCCCAAGGTGAAATGTTTACTCCGGCGTCGTATAATCGAACAGAGCGCACACGGCTAGAGCCAGCGTTAATACCCTTGAACCGCGCAAATCAGGCTCGCAGGCATTTACAGCGCCGAGCCTGCACAGGAATATACACACAGACGGGAACTCTGGCGCGCGATGTAAAACGTCTCAATTCCTGCGAGCCAGCGAGCGGATCCCGAGGAAGTTGCGCCGCCGTCACGCTCGTACACGCAATAAAGAGAATAGCGGACTAATAATATATAGTGTCCATGCGCGCCCGGCGAACAAGATGAGCCAGCGCGCCAAGGCTTTATCGTCCCTCGTTTGGGCCCTTTATAAGACAGAGCGAGCGAGCGAGAGGAGAAGGATATAGGACGTGTATACGCGGCGGTGCCGTTCAAAGCCGACAATCCGAGAGAGAGAGAGAGAGAGAGAGAGAGAGAGAGAGAGAGGGACACGCCAGGGGCGCGCAACAGCTTGATACATCGTTACACGCTGTATGAGTTCCCTTCCACGTGAAACCGAGCGAAAGAGAGCGGGAAGGAGAAAGAGAGAGAACATCTCCGCGAGGAACCCCGCGGTCTCCCTCTCTCTTCTTCTTTCCTCGCGGTTATATGCCCCTAATGCGATCGTTCGGGGATCGACTGTGGCGCGCGCGAGTTAAAGGCCTCGATTTACGCGGCGGCAGCGGGAGCAACGCGTGGGTGTATACTGTGTGTCGGCGGAGGAAGAGAGAAAGAGAGCAAGCGCGAAAAAACGCCGACTTTTTTATTAACGCCGCCGCGCCGCGTGATAAACGTGGGAAGTTCGCCGCGGTGAGGGATATGCGGCAGGGCGTATAGGTTATTTCGGTGGTACTTGCGTGTTGCTTTTCGGCGGTAATTTTTATGTTGCTCCTTTTGCCACACGTGCGGCTGACCCGGTTCGGAAATAAACTTCGGCTTTTACGGGGCCTGATTTATCGATAAAGGAATAAAGTTGAAAAAGTGCCGAGGAACAGGGAGGAGGAGGAGGGGTCAAGTGTGTACCTACTCTGGGGAACTGATTGAAATTGCGGCTGTGGACGCGAGAGAGTGAGCTGTTCAGATTGAATGACCGCGGCGAAGGATAAAGGGGGGACACGACAAATTTTGCGGGACGTGGTTGAAAAGGTGCTCTGATTTTGAAGTACCGAGGGGGAAGAGATTTTGGAATAACAGAGTTTACCTGATTTGTATAAGCGAAAATTAACCGAAATAACGTGAGGAAAATTACCTGCAAGCTATCAAGCTATATATCCGCGACAATGTCAAAGACAATTTCGCAACCTGATCTCCCAAACAAACGCGGCCGCTATAAATCACGAATTGGCGAGGCACCAAGGATCCCGCGCGGCAACCTCCCGTCTAAATCCACCTCCCAAACAATACACAGAGCCTCCGCACTAAATTTAGCTATGCGAAAATGCAACCGCTCCTCCTCCATCGGTAGCCACACACAGAGTCGCGACATCCTATATACGCACTTGTGTGTGTGTGGGGGAGAGGAGGAAAAGAAAGCCGGAGGCGCGCGCGGGTTCTTTGTGCGCGCGATGCAATCGCCTCCGCGCGCGCGCGAGCGTGGAGCGTTTTTACGGCGGCATCAATTACTTTAATACCGCGCCGCGCTCCTTGCGACGTCGCCGTCGTCGTTGGGGTTTTAGCGGGGCACGCGAGTATATAGGTGTCAGCGCTCGTAAAACATTGAAAATATATACGTTTTTCGTTTAGTAATTATGTTTTTAGTGCGTTAGAAGTGATTGGTGATGGTTTTTTTTATGTGCATGACATAAATTATCCGGTAATATTTTTTTTTGTATTTTGGGATTTTTCCCGCTTAGAATCTTAAAACGTCTATTTTGATTTGTGTTGGGATAAAATTAGAAACATGTTTGGTTTCATAATCGTTTTACTCTTGGTATGACGAAGATTTTATTGAAAGTTTTATTTTGACGCTATATAATTTGGATACAATAAGGAAATCTAAACTTTATTGTAAATTATGTAAAGATACTATAATATACCTGATTTGAAAAAATAATTTTTTACGTTCGTTCAAAAAATCACTCCTGCACACGTACATTCAATCAACAATAAGGTCAAGAAAAATAATTAAAGGTGTAAATAACGCGAATAACCCAGGGGCTGTTTAAATTCTCGCAAACTCATCTTCGAACCACAATAGCCAAGCCCTGCCATATAACAGCTTGGTGGCGACGGGCTCGCTCGAATTATAATAACGTTTCTGCAGCGCGCGCGGTAAGAATACGGCCGACGACAACGACGACAACGACGCTTTTCACTTTAACGGCCCAATAAAGAACACAACGGCGCTGTTTGACCAAGCTCGGCCTCGCGCCGATATCCAATATAAAGCGTTCGCGCGAAGAAGGTGCCAGTATATATAACGGCGGGACAGAGAAGGACAGCATGCCCCTCTCTCTCTCTCCTTTGTACTTTGCGCGACGATCGAACACTTCACGCGGATGCGCGCGAGCGTCGCTTCTCGCGGCGTTATTTTAACGCTGGCGAGAGAGAGAGACTCGCTGTTGTTGTCTGCGCTCGCGCGCGGTGTTGGAAGATCGAGGACGAGGCCGACAAAGTGTGTGTATATATATGAAAAGCGGCGAGCGAGCGGGATGAGCTGTCGACGGGCGTCGATAGCGCGGAAAATAATGGCTAATAAACCCCGGTATCGCATGACGTTCCGAGTTACATTAAAATTACTGCAACGAGGTTTTTATGATTGATGAATGCGGATAAGCCGCCGTGGCCGCGGGACTACTCATGCACGTGCGCCGGGACGTTAGCCCGAGAGAGTTTCTTATGCGAATTTTATGAATTGTAAAACGTGTAACTGGAATAGATTAAATTTTCGCGGAATTGTTTTACCATCGCGCGGGGATGACTTACGACAAGTCGCGCGAGCGCGCGCACTCGAACCGGTAATTGTTTCGATGCCTCCTTTTGAACTCTTTAATTGTCTTGAGAACGCACGAGCGAGTGGTTATTGTGTATATGGGGGTTATGGACTATTAATGATATATGCTTATACCAACGAGGCATTGTTGTTAGCGGCGAACTTTTTTCTTTTTTCTTTTCTTTTTTCCGCTCGACGACTCGTTACAACAAATCATCGGCGCGGCGACGTAAAGCCGAGCGCGTGGTTTATGGCTTTATTATACTAAGAAGATAATTATTGGGGGGAATATCGGCATTCTTTTAGCGCGCGTGTGTGTGCCGGTTTATTATCTCTCGTATAGTGTCACGTTTTTAATGTGGCAGCGGATGTAAATCATACGCGTGCGTTTATCGAAATGCATGAAACTCGTTGTGCAATAGTTACCTAGCGATCTGTTAAAAGATTAGTCTTGCATGTTTTGTATTTGACCAAAAGAAAAAACAAGAAAAAAATCTATGGAAATATAAGTTTATACTCATATTATCCCACTTTATTCAAAATCACAACTGCTCTATAAAATCAAACAATTCCAAAAACTTTCATAAGTCTATATCATCACGCAATTCATTACAATCTTTTTCCTAGACAAAGAATCAGAGACTGGATTTACCAAAATCGCATCCCACCTCGCCGAGCCACACACACACACAAACACAAACACACACACACACACACACACACACACACACACACACACACACGCGCGCGTTGAAACGAGGCCAGCTAGTAAGCCGGCCGGAGTATATAAATAATTAGCGTCTTCTCTCTCGCTGAGTGTGTGAGTGCGGTTTTGGATTTGCGGTTTCGGCAGTCGCCAGGCGTGCGTTGCACGCGCCCGCTGTCGTGTGCCTCTCGACGCGCGCACCTTTAATAACCAGTCGCCTGGCAAACTGCTGCTGCTGCTGCCGCTACCTTTTTTTTAAAGCGTCATTTCGCCTCCTCCCGGAATTGCGGGGCGCAGCCCCCTGAACGAGCACTTGTGAAAAATTTAGCACACGCGCGTGGCCGTCTTTCCTCAAAAAATCTTGTTTTCTAGGAGGTCTCTCTCGTTTCGCCGTGTTATATATATGTCGAATTTTGCTTGAGACTCACCTAATAACATGTATTACCCGGGCTGTAGTATACAAGGTGCGCGATTTTTATATGTTTGAGGGGGGGGGGGGCTTATGCAGAGTCACGGAAGGCGCTGAGTTCTCTTGATGTATACGGTTTTCGTTTTCGTACATATGACTGAGGTTTCGAGTCGTAAAAGGTAAATGTATATTGTCGAAATTGGTTTGGTTCTTGAAAGGAAGTGCGCCCGCGCGTGCGCACGTGTGTTTGTTTCAATTTATATTTCAAGTGTGGCAGGATACATGCCGTATGTATTTTAAAATAATTAAAGTGCTCGGTTTGTATGTGGGGCAACTGTCCTTTTCATCTTGACGGAAAAAAATAATTGTAAAAGAAAAGGTGCTGTTGATAGCTTCAAAATAAATGCTTTAATATAAAAAAAAAATTATTCACGAAACCGAATATCTTTGTATTTTAATTATGTAAAAGTGAAAAGTGGCTGCAAGTTTTGTTATGAATTCAGATTATCCTTGAATTAAATTATTGATTACATAAATCCCAGTTACAGCAATTATCCCACATCATCATAAAATACACAACCATCGAAGCAGATCACGTTAACGTCCTCATTTATCCAAGGCGCAATTATGTCTTTAAATTTTTCCTGCGCTTTTTGCAAACGAATCAATTTTCTATTTAATTTCAGGCGACGCGTGGAGCGGTATTTCGCATCCCTTGAAAGCGAGAGAGAGAGAGAGAGAGAGAGAGAGAGAAGTAATGAGCAGTGTCGTAAAAGCCGGCCGGCGGTCGCTTGTCGTGAAGAGAAAAAAAAAGGAAGCTGATTGTCACGTGACCGTAAAAAGCTGCGGAGTTAATTAAAGGCCAGCGTCAACAGAGATGCTACTGCCGCGGCTTCTGTAGCGGTATATACTTGGCTGCTCCTGTTGCTTACACAACTCTCGGGGAATTCCAATTGGCTCATTTTCTTTTTACTCGCCGAGTCGAAACTTCCTTAATTCCGCGACGACGAGGCTCGAATTCACGGTCGATTGGCGCCCGATCGTATTAAAGTGGAAGAAGAGAGTGGAAAAAGAAAGGACGATGGATAAAAAAGTGGATAGTAGCAGGGATGAGACAAGGACTGTGGACAAATACAGCCGTTTTCTGGCCAGTTATGAGTAAGTATAAGCGTAACACGTTTCACGCGTTATCCTCGCCTTTCAGCTGCGCGTAAGAGTGTTTTGTTTGGAATTGAATTTTTATATTCTATTTGGTACAAGAAAACATCGATAAGATGATTAAAATTGATATTTTTTCGATAATTTCTTCAAAGATTATAATTTTTTTATCGCATTTCTTAATTCTCTATATCACGGCATCATACGAATTAGTTAAAAAACCCTTTAAACTACAAATATGTTAATGAATTTCGATAGTTCATTTTGTTTTAATTATAAAAATTACATATTGTTTTTTCAATTCAAAAAATAAAATCTTATACCTGCATTCACATATTATGAAATCCAACCCACTCCCCATTGAAAAAAATAAACATTCATCAAAACCCAAACCCGAAAAAAATCAACCTCTCCACCAAAACCGCCTACAGCAAAGCAATCGAAACTGTCCAGCCCAGCCGACCAAATTCTGAATATACTTCGTTCCGCGTGTCTAAATGAATTCTTGCCTCGCGTTTACAATGCCCGCGAGAGAACCAGGCGCCGCGCGAGTCGCCAATAGCTGCTGACGGGCGCGACGACGCCATGTGTTGCTGCGGCCACCCTTCGTCATACATATATACACAGGTATATATCGCACCTATGCGTCGTGGAAGGAGCGAGTCCAAGTGTTGCCGCCCAACTTTTATGCGCGTGAGCAGCTCGTGTGCTGTATAACGCATCTGGCGAGCGGCACAACGTCGTCGCCGTCGTCGAACGATTTAGAGAGAAATCGTGCGTCATTCTCGAAAAGAGCAAGTCTTACTCTCGTCTTTTTTCTTTCCTTTCTCTCCTTGGCCTTTCGCCTCGTGTGTCGGATTCTCCTTTTCTTTAGGGCGTGTGATGACCTGTCGTTGCCGAAATTTCGGGAACTTATTTACGGTAATCGTCTCCTCCCTCTCCCTCACCGCGGAATGCGCTCACCGCCTCCGTTCGTGAATTTTTTCAGGGTCACGCACTCGTTCGTTTTTTTCCCTCCCTCGGCTTCGGGTGCCTCTTTCATCGGCTCTCGTTTGTATGTACATATACATTGTATACGTTGAAAAATATGACGACTTTGAAAGCGCTGCGCGGTAGTGACGGCGGAACGTATCATTTGAGGTTTTCGAGAGAAACTCGTTGGTGACGCGAGAGCGTGCGATTCTGATTTGACCTTAATTGCTTAATTTCGCGCAGCAAAGGATTCCTCTCTAGATCCTTTACGCGGCAGTCGTATATACGCCACGTAGACGGAGTAACGGACCTTTGCTCGTTTAAAAATAACTCCCTTTTACGCGTTCCCGGTACAAGTTATTACTTTATTTGAATAATAAACCGAAATTCTTACGTAAAATTAAAGTTTATTATTGAAATAAAGTGATTCCACAAGACTGACACTGTAGTAAAGCGTGAAGCGATTCCCAGAAATAACGGCCGGAGCGCAGGGCATTTTTCCCCTTATTAAATATTTCACGTTGTGATTTTTCGCGTGGAGCCATGCGCGGCTAGGTGAAAATAAATTTTCCATGTGGCATTACCGCGCGTACGCAGTTGAGGCAATAAAAGACGAGAAGCAATTTCATCATTTTACGAATTTGTGTGTAAGTCGTAGTGTAACATTTGCTTAATTAAGTATTAATCATGTTATATTTATGTTAACGCAATCGTAGTGGTCTAATGTGATGAATATTCTTGTGATAAAGTGAAAGTTTAACAACATTTACTATAAATGTCTGGATTACTTTAACCGTAAAATTTTAAATTAAAAAAAGGATACATTATGCTCCTTATTAGTATAAATTACAAGCAGTTAACCAACACAATTTACATAATCATTTTTCATTATTCATCTCCTCGTGTAATTCCGCCGAGAAATTATTTATATTTGACATGAAAACCTCTGCAATATCGCATAAGGCCACTATACACATTCTATAAATTCAGTTTGACATTTCAACATGTCATCGCTGAACAATTTCAACTGAATCGAACAAACCTATTATACATATAAAACCAAAACACTAATCATCTGTTTACAACCCGAATAAATACAGCACCTCTCTTATCCTTATATATAACTGAAAGGCACATTTTTAACCGTCTCGAATCTCGGCGCATTAGCATTGATAAGAAGAATGCATCGTTCCACAAAAGAGCCATGATCGTATCAATTCAACGGGCACGCGCGCGCACACATAGACACAGTGAATAGATAAACGAGAATCTCAAAGACGATAGCGGCATCGAATCCAGGCACGCTTACGGACTAAGAGAGAGGGAGAGAGAGAGAGAGAGAGAGAGAGAGAGAGAGAAATGATGGACGTACTCCGACGGGAAATAATAACCCCAACCCGTCACACGTATATATATACGCTTATATATTAGTGAGCGAGGGCTCGTTGACGCGTGGCCGCCGTTGGGAATGATCGCGCGATGGCGCCCCGCGTGTACAACGCGAAGAATGGAATTATTAAGCAGATGCATTCGTCCCCTCGCTCACTCACACATATACACACGAGTATATATGCGTATACGCACAAGGGCAGCAAGCTGGCCGATGATCGATTGTTCGCCGTTATTTTTCGGGAATTAAAGAGGGCTCGTTCGGGGAAGAAAGTTACGAGAGAGAGACGCGTGTCCGAGAAAGGATTGTCCGAGAGGCGTGAAATGAAAATTTACATTTTAATTTGATGGACGCGCTGTGGCGAATGACTATACAGCGTCGCGTATATATCAAAATTTAAGGTCATTTCGTAAAATGCTTCGTACGCGTGTGTGCGTGTGTGAGAGTGAGGTGAGCGCGAATAAGGTGTGAGTATAAGTGCGCAATAAAATCACGGCTTAGAAGTACGGTTATGGATTTATTAATAGGGTAAACATTATGGCTGATACTGATGCGCAATAAAAGAACACACGAGAGAGGTTATTGATTTATGATCCTATTATTAAATGATGCGAGAGCTAATACGTGATATATGTATGTATTTCATTAAATAACTATGTATATCAAATTATTATTATGTGTAGTATGATCTAATTTTGATTGAAAGAACTAGTTTTTCACGATGTAGTGAGTGATCATAGCAATTTTGTTTAAAAAGAAAAGCATAAAATAACTTTTTCTGTTTGCTTACAATAAGTACACTCAGCAGCGATTAAGCAATTTTTAGAAAAAAATGAATATTTATAAGTCTTTTATTTACTATTTTTTTAGCAACCCATTCGAATTTTCACACAGTTGATTTTCACCTATAACAACACAACAGCTGCATAGAGATAAAGCAGTTAAATTTGTTTACACATTACCGCACTAATTCGTTTATTTGCGAGTAACCAGCTGTTTACAATGGGCGAGTGCTCCCTGCGTTATATATATACGCCCCGAATGTGTGTACTTGGCGAATAAGCAAAGCGTAAGCGAAAGTAGCATATAAACAATTATGCAATTATGATGGGTTGTTGGTCTTTACAATGCGCGCGCATTTGCGGATATATATTTAGGCAATGTAACGAAACGGACTTTCGGGGTATATACCGGCGGCGTTGGCTAGTCATGTGTGAAATTAACTAACTGCGTCAACAGCAGTAACGTTGTAACGCCAATTAATGCCTCGTTTGCATAGCGACTTGTTTAATTTGTACTTATCGAAAATTGCGCTTGGTCGAGTTATGTGCCCGCGAATCCACAATTGCCAATAGAACATTGGATTATTCATATTCGTTACGTTATTAATATTGTAACTTAATATTCCTGGATTGTGCACAATTATTTCATATGTATAATATATCGATTGTTACTACTATAATATTAAAATGTATATGTTTCAATCTAGCAATTAGTTATTAAAACATTTTATATAGTATTGATGTCAGCCATCACTGTCAGACGAAGAGAGGGGCAATGTCGCAACGATGAGAAGGTCGCGGTGCTCCTGCGGCTTCTACGTTGGGTGTGGAGAGGACACAGCACTAACCTCCACACCGAACTCGAACACGAGC
>JAPYZO010008432.1:0-11922 GCA_030522905.1 Torymus flavipes | reverse complement strand
ATACGACAACGAGGATAAAAAATAGATAAGTAGACAGTAAAAGCTAAAATTTAAGCCCTGATTTGTTGAAAAATATTGATTTTTCAGAAAGTTACAAGCAATCAAAGATAGCGTAAGAAAATGGTGAAAAATTTGTCTTCATTTTAACCTCATCATTTAAATTAAATGGATCACATTTTTAACCATTTTCGTACCGTATCTTTCATTGCTTGTCACTTTCTGAAAAATTAATATTTTTCAACGAATCAAGACTTAAATTTTAGCTTTTACTGTCTACTTTTATAATTTTTCATACCCGTTGTTGTATCTTAAATACTTGCAATGTGACACCACATGCATGCTGACTCCATTGTGCAACAAGGGAGGAAAGTTGAACTTTTCTAACGAGGATGATGACTGAACACGAGTGGTTCACTTTGGCTTCCGAGTACACGATCTTAATATCATCATCCGAGTCAGAAAAAGCCAATTGCGTCCTTGCATGAAAAATAAATTTATATTTTAATAATAGTAGGTACGTCATGTAGAATTGAAAGAAATAATCCACACGTATTTTTTCTCTTTTCTCTTTTCGATTAGTTGGAAATAGAACGACTGAAAGCTCATTGAATTTTTCCTGTGATGTCATAAACATTGCAGTATATCTCCTGTTATCGTATAAAAACAAAAACGCACTTTTTTTCTAAAATATTTTTTTTTACTTGAAAACGAACAAGATAATCTCTTTAAATTATAACACGATGGTATACTCGAAACTCGATAAGTCTAAGTGGTTAACTCAAGTAGTTAACTCTGGGTAATTAGGACACTTAAAGTGGAATTTTTTTTGTATGTCTTGCAAGTATACGTTTATAGAAAAAATTCATAAGTAGACATCAAAATGTAATCTAAATATATATCTTCTACTACAAATAAAATGCCGAAAACTTAAAAAATGATATGAGCCTTGCTAAACTTAAGAAAAAAAAATGGCCAATTGTAGATTTAGGGGGTATTGTTAATACGGCCCCTTTTCAGATTAATTCGTTCTTGTAAACGCAAGTGAAAAAGATTCGAAAAATTGTGAAATAATTTATAAGCAATATTTTTCACATTATTTAGTTACTTATATACATGCCTACTCACGGTTTCTCATAATGTATAGGGCCAAGAAAATGTGTAAGTGTATGTATAGGTATCTACACTCACGCACGTGCCGTGAATTAGGCGTATGACTGAATTATTCAGAGTTATCATACTTAAATTAAGTTATACAAATCTTTACAATACGATGTTTATTAAGTTGTTTTTTGTCTCACCTGACATACTTTCAACGTCTTTCGGCCGCACCCGTTCATTTTTTTTCCAAATAATTACACCAAATCTATCAAGCACATCAGCGCATATATAAAAGAGTATGCGATATTTAAATATTAGATTACAAAGAAACAAACTCCACGCCATTACCATCATTTTCACGGTCCTTTTTTTATAGCAAAACCTATTACAATCATTAGATCTTATATTCTCTGTTTTTTAATACTAAAAATGTAAACTACATTTGCAACTCCTACACTTGTCTTCAGAATACTCCCGCGCTCTTTGATTAAATCGTTTGCAAGTAAGACCAAACCGAGGAAGTATTAGGTATAGGGGCCGAGTTAAATGATGTTTTTGAATATTAAAAATTTTTAATATTAATAAAAAATTATGTTGATTGCAAGTATAATTACTACTAAGAAGAGAAGTATAATAAATTGCAATATATCTTGGAACTTAAATTGTAAAAATTTCTATTTCCTCAAAAACGTATATTAAAATAACAGTAAATAATTTATTTTACAATTTTTTACGTAACGTAAATACTAATAAGAAGAGCTTACCGCTCCCGGATCATAGATTTGGCTAAAACTTCAGAATGTCAGTTTTTGAGCCAACAAAAATGAACCCCTACTTTAAGATTTTATACACTGGTACAAATAGCCGTTTTTCGATATATCTAGGAGAAATAGTAGATCTGAATACCTTGATAGCAAAAAGTGTCAGAATTAATGACGATGCAAAAATAAATAAGAACTATAGTAGAAAGAGCTTTAATTTAAACTTTGTTTCATTTAAAAATATTAATTCCTCAGAAAGTTATAAGCAATAAAAGTCAGCAATATATAAAAAATGTTTAAAAATTTTCCTTTTTTATTGCTTTTGATAAAATTTATTTATTATAATCTTTGATGATATTAAACTTCCTAGCTTTCATAATTTTCAATACGAATACAATATTTTGTATCTATGGAGAAATTTACATATATTATAATGTTAATCGTATTTCTCTTTAAAAAATAGTTAATTAAATATTAATATTGACGAATAAAAACAAAATATATTGTAAACGTATTGGTAAAATCATGCAATATCATCCTAAGTACTATTAAATAGCTACAATTTATAATTATTACTCGTATGAAATTTTATCAGTTTCACAATCCATGTTTACGGTCTTCATGCTCTCGTATGTACCCTCACGCGTCGTGCAAAATTTGTTTATCGTCCACCTTTTATTATTTCTGCTTTCACTGTTCGTGCGTTTGTTTACGAAAACAGAGCAGACGACGAGCGACTCTCTTCTCTAGCTACTGCGTGTTGACTGTTGACACTCTTGCCGAAAACTGTTGGAGCACGTGTGCCAAACCGCGCTGCCATTGGCTGAAAAACCGGCACGTGCGTCGCAAGATTGTCTTCTGCCAATCGGTCGGGCTCGGCTATTTATTGTCCTCGAAGGCTCGAAAGCACCGAGAGAGAGAGAGAGCGAGGAACTTACAGAATACGCCTCCGCGCGCGCACCTAATCGTTGCCAGTGTTAGTTTTGCCCTTGCCCTCGTATCATCGCGCGACAAATCTCGCTCACCCCGCGATCCACATTCGTCGTCGACTTTAAACGATCTTCATCCGGATTCATCGAGAGCTTTTTCGAGTAATTTTTAAGGTTTCTGAGCAAAGATGAACATAACCTAAAACGGGTGTGCGTGTGTGATATCTACCGTGAAGGATGATCATAAAGAAACAAAGAGACGATTTTTAGCCAGAAGTGATAGGATATTTTGGGAATGTGTGATATGTTTAGAATCGCTACTAGAGTTCTGTGTCGACGAAACATCATTTTGTACCCGCCAAGCTGTTCGACGACATTTCAAAAACGTTACACCGAAGATGAGAAATCGAATAAGCAGTCCCGTGTCTCGGGAATCAAAAAGTATTGGATCTTTCGCTATATCGACTACGTCAAAAACTATGACAAGGTCTTGGAGAAAAACTTTCCGCAAGCAGTACATATATATCGGGTTTTCAGTATTGGCACCAAAGATTTTTACCAGGACCTCAAGATATACATGCAAATACGGCGAAAGATCAGAAAGCACGGAATGGATGCACTTACCAGAGAGGAATTGCAATTGACATTTACCTTTCCTAAGGACTTGATAAAAATTTCACCAGTTCTGCTTTTATCTGCCGTACCATTCACAAACTACATTATTTTCCCACTAGCATTTTATTTCCCTCATTTAATTTTAACATCTCACTATTGGTCAATAGAAGACAAATTAAATTTTATGATGAAGAAACACAAAAGGAGGTTGACACACAACCGACCACTTCTCAGATGTGTTCAAAATGAAGTTAAGAAAATTCAGGATCTAGAGCTACAAAAAGCATTAAATAATGTTATTGCTCCCATAAATAGTGGAACTCACCCAACAATCAATGACATAATTAAATGCAAAAAGTTATTTTCAGGTCCTCCTTATTCTTTAAATTGCATTAGAAGAAAGCATGTTGTAAGTTATATAGTTCATCAAAAGATTCTTGATTGATTATTTCCAACTAAAAAACAATAATTTTCCTTCAGAGAGAGTTACTTAAAGTTCATGGATTAAGCCGATTTGGTTTGAGAAATCGAAGGAGACTTCTGGAGAGAGGTTTATTGATTAAGCGAATGGATTCTGCTATCCAGCGTGAAGGAGGAGTCACAAAATTGCCATATGATGCTATGAGATGGGTATGCCATTAGATTTTTTTGTTTTATTTTAGATAGTTTAAAATCAAATGAAAATAAAAAAATTCAATTTAATAATTTATAAACTTTTGTAATGTACATTATAAAATTTGATTTTTAGGCATTGTCATTTAGAGGCGTGAATCCTGTCAACATGTCGGATGAAAGTATGCAAGCTTGGCTAGATCAATGGCTACTAATATCGTCGCAGGTTGATGAAGATAGTATTTCTCTACTTTTACACTGCCCAACTTTCCTAGCTTATAATCACGAGACCAACTGGACACTTCTACATCATGATAAGAAGAAAATTAAGAACTAAATTTTTTACTTTTTAAGAGTATAAATTTCACTATAGTTGAATCAAGCAGGGTTTGTGTATAAAAGTATTTAATTCTATAATTTATGAGGATTTTGTGATAAATGAAAAAAACTGTAAATATTATTGGAATAAAATCTTTATTTATTTCTAAATATATTTTATTTTAAATAGTTTATACATAACTTTTATATACAAATAATGATTCACAAAAAATATATATATATATATGTATATCTGTGTGTATAATGACAACATTGGTGTTTTCACATCTTATTTAGAAAAAATTTATTTTATGATATGATGTTTTTTGAGCTTCAAGCATTGGCACCATGTTACTTTGAATGGAAATTAAAATTTGATTTCAATAATACCTGTCTTTAAGTACTTTTAATCATAACAAAATGTAAAAGATATTGTTGATTACTAAGTACAAAAAATGGTTAAATTATTGTTTACAAAAATTATTTATAAAATAATTAATGTGTATCACAGTTCATGAATAAATTATATCATTTTACAAATTTAAAAATGTCTGTTGTAAACTTCAAATTCTATACAAAACTGATTGCCCCTAAGAAAAAATTCATTTATTGTCAATCTATTGGAATATAAGCTGGAAGAGGACCAATAGGTGGTCTTTTCGGTCTACTAGAGGTGATTTCTTGTTTTTGTTCAGAACTACTATTATTTCCAGCATTAGCAACTTCTGAATGCATTTTATCTTCAGTGCATTTTTCTTTGTTAGGAACCCTAGATTCGGCCGCATGCACATTTTTCATTATTTCTATGTACCTAGTCATTTTTTCTCTTTTTGCATTTAAAACTTGCCGCTCAAAATCATCATTATCATTTGCATTTACGTTTTCATAATAACGTTTTCTACACTCATCAGCTCGAGATCCCGTCGGCGTTTTAATTACGTGTTCCGATCGTTTTGCACTCATCGCAGTGTTTTTACGTCGTACGCCTCCTTTGATTGTTTTTGTCTCTGTCAATTTTGATTTGTGAGGATAAGGACAAGACTTACCTTTACTGCATTTGCTGGTCTTATCAAACTCTGGACACGCGTAAGTGTGACGGTTCTGGCACTGTGCGAGAAAAGAAGTCAGATTTGCATTAGTTTTTTTAAGTAATACATTTTATTTTCATTCTTATTTTGTCACTGTCTTGCAAGCCAGCTGGATAGCTTTTAGCGACTTGTTCGTTGTTAAACTTTTCCACAGATGATCACAAGTGCACATTTTATATACATAGGTATAAGTATACTTTGAAGTGCACTATGTGTACACCAAAATATAAGTAAAGGTAATTTATAGAAGTTGTATATTACATAAAAACAAAAAAAAAAATTTTAATTATTAAAAGAAAATTTTTAATTTTTAATAATATCTTTTTAAACTGAAGTTAATATAAAATAAGCAAGAATTAAAATAACGATTTATAACTTATTGGAAATAATTAGAAATATTAATTTGATCAGTATGAAATAATTGCAGTTAAATGTTTAGAAATATCTAATTTGAAAAAATTAATAAAATAAAATAATTTCTCACCTCATTACCATGTTGACAAAAACCTCTGAGAAACTCAACACATATAGGATTTTTGGCTGATACTTTTACATGCAAATAAGGACACCCATCTCGGGTACAACAACCTTCTAAGAAATATTTGCATGTTGGCATTTTTTCAGGACCAACATTGTGAGAAAGAAGACATTTATCTAGCAAACATTTTCCTTGCAGGAATCTAAAGAAATGAAAAAAAAAATTGTATTTAATAAGATATATATATTAAGTATTAAAAACGTTGTAAGTTTAGATACTATAAATATGTATTGACATTGGTTCTATCTTTGCAAATAAATAAATTTTTGTATTTTAAACGATTGAAACTAAAAAGAAATTTTTAATTTAAATTTGAGTTTATAATTATCAAGAATAGCTTTGAAATGATAGCCTTATTATAAATTAAACTTGTGTATTACAACTTACTTTTTACATAGTGCAACTTGCTTTTTATCATGAACTTTTTGACAAGTACCTGCAACTTGATTAGCACAATAGCCAAACTTTTGAAATAATAAACATGGCTGATTATTTTTCCGCATTTTATCACGCAAAATTTGTAAACTCCTCTGCTTTACTTTATTGCTATGAAAAAGTGGAATGTTAGTGATAAATAAAGTGATCCCGTTTAAATTACTTAATTTCTTACCTAACATTAGTTTTATAATTCTTAGTAGTTGTGATTGATGTATTCCGTTTTATAGAAGTATCAATTTTCTTTTTTGAAGAGTCCAATTTCAAAAGCTTTTTACCATTTTTAGCAATGTAATATTGATTACTTTTACTTGATGTCAAACTGCGTTTTCCTAAAATTAAGATTTTGCATATTATTTCTTATGTGTAAGTATATATGAAAATAGGAAAATTTTATTTTATTTTACTTTTTAATGATGATGCCCCTGAATTGCTTCGAATTAACTGATTTCTGCTTTTTTTGTACATGATACCACCTATGGAAACTAAACCTTTGTTGTTCCTGAAATAGTTGTGCCATGTTTATAAATTGCTTTTAAAAATTAATTAATTAATTTACCGTAATACTTACGATTCCTTTTTCTTACAAGATGACTTTAAAATAGTTCTATCAATTTTATTGTAAAAATTTAATCTGTATGTATCAACACTTTTAATAGTTTTTAAATTATGTTTTTTACTCAATTGATTAGAAGAACTTAGTATCAAAGTTTTTGATCTCGATATAAGATGACTAATTTTTGCTTTTTTTAACCCAGAATTTGAAAGTCTCCTACTTAGTGGTGTACTTTGTTTTATTGAACTAGTAACAGCATTAGGCGTTTTAAAGTTTCTTTTATATCTTACAAGTTTTCTTCGAGATAGAGTAATAAAACTACTGTTTGGACTCTTTTTTAGAGAATTTGTACCTTTGACAAGTTTTGTTTTTGATTTAATTATATAATTTGCAGATAGTCTTCTTTGAGGTACAGGAGCATTCAATATTATGGGTTTTGTTTTTGTATCAGTAACTGAATTTATAGGTTGTTTTTTAACCAAGAGGCTTGAAGTATCCGTTACAACGGGAAGAGAAGAACTTCGTGTAACTGGAATCTCCACTGTATTAATGGTGTTATGAAATGTACTTGTATTATTATTTGTTGACCCAATGGTAGACTTCATTTCAGTTGGTTTAGAAATTAACTTGTCCATTAGCTTTGGATTGACATGAACCGAATGTTTGCCTTGAATACTTCCATGAGTAACAGATCCAATATTTTGAGTAGCATTTGAAACAGTGTCTTGATTTTGTGAATGTGTCATATTTTGTATTAATTTTGGATTAACATAAATGGAAGGTTTGACTTGCATATGTGGATTTATATGAATCACAGGTTTTCTTTTTGTATAATTTGGATTTATGTAAACTTTTCCTGCTGTAGAGGTAGACGGCCTTTCTTGAGGTATACAATTGATTGGATTGTAATAATTATAGTTGCTCGTAGGATGCTCTGGTATTCTTGGAGTCATATGGCTATACATGTTATCATGGTTTGCTTGAGGTTGATGTATAGATTTAAATACTGATCTCTTTTCCAATTGTTTATGTTTTTCTAGTAAACCTATAAATAAATTAAATTCTATAAACGCTACAATAACTTTAATGATTTGCTCTGAAGGACGAAGGCGGAAAAATAAATTATAAGATTGAACAAACGGTCACCAGCTGAACTTACGGTCTAAGTGTGACATTCCGCCAGGATAATTTTCTTCCATTTTTCAACGAAGTTTTGGTATAAACTTCGTAATGCAGAAAAAGTCTACTTATGACGGTAAAAACAATTTTCCCTTCACTTTTTCGTCCAACGCAATACCATTCCGTTCCTCAACTATTACTGCGTATAACCAAAGAATATAGATATGCGTCTATATTCGTTGGTACAAGGGTACAACGGATATAGTGTGAAGTTATTATGACCATGACGTGGAAAAACGGCAAACAAGAAACAACGCAGATATATAGGGAAGGAGTGGTGGTAGGAAGAACCAATCAGAACACGATTTTATTGGAAATACAGAGCTAGTCAGAACTTGTCTCTAAAATGTTTAAAAAATGAATATATAAATTTGTAAATTAAACTTTTCAATTTAAAAAAGTTCATTATAATACTTTAAAAAATCTTTTATAATTATTACGGTTGAATTTTATTTTATTTTCGGGATAACAAGAAACCATTTTGTACCTCTCGGTAACTCGTTTTACTGACGTCGACGAAACGCCGAGATCCCACACTCAGTCGGATCTTTCACTTCCGGCGATCATGGTAAGTGCATCGCTCCTCCACGCTCTTGGCCAATTTTTCCGCTTTCCACTATTATCACGTAAATTATAATTTATTAAACTATTTTTAATTTAATTACTTTTATCAAAGATTTTAATGCATGATTAATCTTTTACTCAAATTTCTTTAATTTTTTTTAACTTTTGTGCGTCGTTCTTAACCTCAACACCAAGTCACAACCACATGGTGTACTTGTTGGCAATAGAATACGCATTTTAGTTCTAACATCCTTTAATACATGCTTAAAGCTTAATATTTAATTTAAGATGATTTTACTTAATAGAATATTTTTGAATCATTATATCCCTTATCAATTATTAATTTTGAAGTTATTTCATGTGTTTGTTTATTGTATGTTTTTGTTCAAATGTCGTATGAAGCGCGTGCTACTACAGAAAAGCTTTCTTTAATATTGAAAAATAATCATAATAAAATTTTGGTCATGTACAACGTTAATAATTAATGTATTATTTTAGCCTTTCCAAAGGTTTGTTGAGACCGGGCGCATTGCCTACGTCAGCAATGGCATCAACCAGGGTAAACTGGTGTCCATTGTGGATGTCATCGACCAAAACAGGGTGAGTGAACATTATAATAATATTTATTTTTTATGATATCTGATTTATTATATATTATAAAAATTGAGTATTTTCATACTAAAAGATACAATCAAACTGTAATCAATCTAAACACATTTTTTTAATTTAAAAAAATGATTTTAACGTGATGAACCATTATTCTTGATAGGAATTGCCGGCTGATACATATATGAAGCTAACTTTTTATCTGAAATTTTTCAATTATTATATTTTAATGTAGATTCATATGCTACAGTGTTGTTTAAGATTAATACTGTTTACAGGTTTTGGTTGATGGTCCAGCTTCAAATATTCCACGTGGACAGATGAGATTGAGTGATCTTCACCTCACAAAATTCCGTATTAAGTTTCCATTCACTGGTTCAACCCGTGTCGTACGTAAGGCATGGGCAGCCAACAAAGTTGATGAAGAATGGGCAAAAACCATGTGGGCAAAGAAAGTCGAAGCCAAAAAGAAGGTATTATAATTATTGTTAACAAGTTGCAATTAAATAAATTGAAAATTTTATCATTTGTGCAAACTAAAATTTGTTTTTTTTTTCTTTTTTTTTCAGCGAATGGAACTCAGTGACTTCGACAGGTTCAAGCTCCGAAGGGCAAAACGTATTCGTAATTCCCTCAGGACAAATGCTTTCTTCAGGCTGAAGAAACAAACGAGAAAAGACAAAGCCGCGAAAGACGCAAAAAGTACGAAAACCGCAAAGAAACCAGCCGCGAAAAAGTAATTGTTTATAATTTACAAAAATAAAATCCACTGTAAAAAAATTTTCTGGCTCTTTAATCTTTATTTATAGTGAAGACCTATTTTCTTTTATTATTTTCTAAATGAATACATTTTATACTACGTTGTCTGAATATTTTATTAATTAAAAATATCTACAAATTCTTATAAGTAATATATTTTGTTTATTTTGTATGTAATATAGTAAATAGATTTTGCATTAAATACCTATACATAATAAGGAATAATAAGAGGTCATAATAATACAAGCAGCCCTTGTGTTCAAATAAAATGTTTAGTAATTGACGTTTGTTTTTGACGTAAAATTTAAATTGTTAACTTTTCAATATAATTGAAGTATAAAATATTTACTTTCTGAAAAATATGATTTATTTAAACTATTGAAAAAGTGAAAATAAAATTTACTTTCATGTGTGTTAATGTAGAAAGACATTTTATTTCAGTAGATCCACAGTCCACAGACAGTTATAATATATCCCATGAACGGTATCAATGAGTCTGTGTTACGAATTTGCAATACCCTAGTTAGTCGTGCCTTTCCGAGTTTCCGATGAACGGTAAAGTTTGATTTATATGGTAAAATAGTGCTCGCTACGCGAGATAAATATTGAGTTACTTTTCAAAATTTGCCTTGACGAAACTCTAAACTATATTTGTCGGTTCATCCATGTTGCGAAGATAGGAAAAAAAGATTGCATTATGATTATGATATACAATAAAATAATAAAATATATGAAAAGCATAGGGAAGAAGGGCACTTTTCTCATTTTTATTGTATTTGAAACGTTTATACGATATATATTATATAAATAAACCATTTTCTTGTAAAAAATATTTTTGCTTGGTTCAACGCTTTTTTTCATGATGCATTCTACCTCTCTACTTATACGTTTGAAACTTTTGCCACATTATGGAAATCTAACATTGCGTTTGGCGCTAGTGTTACCTCTAATTAGATTGGGATTCAATTATCCAAAGTAAGTATTCGTTTTGGAGACGTGAGATACAAATAAAATGGTATTAAATACTCATTTTACTATTTTTAAACTATTTTCAATATTTTTTTCCTTGCAGGGGTATAAGCTAATTTTAAGTAAGTATTTAGATTTAGACTTTCAGTACGAAAATAGGTACAGGTAATGTCCGTACGAGGCAGCACTGTTCACGATTGCGAAAGACAGGGCCTGTACAGGTAAATAAGGCGGCCTGTAGAGTAAATGTATACGGTGCAGAATTATTTAGCCTGAATTTTTATTTTTTTTTTTATAGTTTTATTATTATTAAGCACATTGTCAATGGTCATGCGTCTAGGTTTAGATGAATTAGTTATAATGCCTGTTCAGGCTTCAGGCTTCTTTCGCTATGGTAAATTGGTAACTAGTAAGCGACTCAGACGCACTCACAATATGCATAGCATGCAAAGCATATAAGCTTCGGCGTTAAGTATGGGGTATTCTTAAAAACATAAGATAAATGCTAAAGTAACTATTATTTTTAGTGCCCACCACTGCGGCGGGCCCAGTGATAGTGTCGCTACCAAATCGCAGTTGCTCACTCGTCTACTGCCTAGTGAACCAGTAAAACTGATCAATATACTTATCGTAAGACGTACACGGTACACATACAGTTTACGCAGTTTACCAGAAATTTCTTAAATTTCAGTTGTTGCTGTCCCAAACGTCGGGCGCGCATTCGCGAGAGTTTTTTTCGTTTTTTTTTTCCCTCTGGTGCAATTGACGCATCGGGACAATCATGGACAACGCGCCGGTGTCGGAGATTATAAGGAATGCATCATCGCTGAAGGGGACGGCAGAAGAGGATGATGAACCAAAGAAAAAAAGTCGTGAGGACTGGCGCAAGGCTAAA
>JAPYZO010008431.1:6982-20718 GCA_030522905.1 Torymus flavipes | reverse complement strand
ACATACTCTTCTCCACAATCCACCACGCGCTATCTCTATATTTTTTCTCTCTTCTCTTTCTCTCGTTCCGTGTTGCGTTAGATATTCGCGTGACATTTTCGAGTCTCTCTGTGTGCGCGCGCCTCTGCACAGAGGCAGCCGCACACTAGCGGATGCAAATAAAATTCGCGCGCGTGCTTTCTGAAATAATAAGCCCTGGGATTCGCGCGCGCGAAAATATTTATACCTGCGGGAATTTTTCAAAGGCGCGCGCGGGCGCTGCGGAATCTTTTCCTCGCTCTCGTGATGTTTTTGCAAGTCGAGTTCGTAGGTGAGCTGCTGCAGTGTTGGGTCAATGAATTTTTTTTCCTCCCTCGAGTGTTGGTGGCTCGAGGTAAATATTTCTGTATAGTTGGTTAATGTTAATTGTTGGAATATGATGTGTAAAAAGTGCAGTGATTGATTGAATTGTAATATATATTTTTTAATGAAAATGAAAGGTTTATGCTCGAGTGAATAAGCGGAGTAAATAGAGCAAACAAATTTTTATTTTATAACGGATTTTTCTCTTTTATTTGTGGAAGTTAATAATTTTAGTGGGTCACTATATAGTCATTGGGATTTTCTGATATCCCAATAAAGTGCGCCTATAAAAACGAATAAAATAATGTAGCAAAAGTTGCCAGGTATCACGCTGATAAATGAGAGCATTGAGCTTTCTAATCCCGATATAGTGTGAATAGCAGCATCGATAAACTTATCATAAACCTGCAAGTCAGCTGTTTAACATGCTATGGCATTTCGCCAAGTCATGAGATAAACATCGCGTACCCCTGCGTAAGATATTTACTCGCCGGCGGATTTTTATCAATCTTCGTGCTAAACAACTGTTTGAATATATATATCAGTATAGTCCATAACAAATTCATCTATTTGCAGTGACCGTAAAATAATAGTATTATTTGCAAGTCATAAATATCAATTGTATAGTCGTACAAGAGCACACTTTTATCTACTTCCACACAACACGTATTTTTATTTTTCCCCAATATTTACTCGAATTTAAACGCAGCGCAGTCTCTCCTCGACCCTTTTTCCACCCACGCGTACGCAGTTCAACGAATGAATGTAATTTTCCTTTCGTGTATCGCGCGCAAAAAAGAACACGGGCGAAACGAAACGGCGCTCTCGGGGGTGCGTTTACCGAAAGAGAGGTCGAAAATTAGGTCGCTGTGCGTCGGCGCGTAAGGGCGAGGCAATATTTTCCAGCGAAATGATTAAGGAAGGTACGAGATGCCTCGATGGAATGTATTTTTCTCTCTCTTTTCTACTGTGTATACACAAGCCTCTATGTAAACGTGCGTTGCCGTGCGTGGGAACCTGTTGGATTATGGGCTTAAATCAACGGTCTTTCATTACAACAAAGGAAAAAATGGTCGAGCGGCGGCCTATATACCGAAAATAACCGAGATGAAATATGTTATACTCTCTCCCCGGCGTTGTAAGACCGGCTATATTTAATTCAATTTTTCGCAAGGAAGTTATACGGGGTAGACGTTGTAAGAAGAAGCCGGGAGACGTAGAGGTATAATGTAATGTAATTAATTTTAATGTAGCGGATATAATGGGGGGTTGAGGATAAAATTTTCTCTTTGGCGAGATAAAATATGCAGATTTAAAAAAATGCTTTGTAAAAATTGAAATTTTTATTCTTAAATGGAGTTTGAATTTTCGCTTGAATTTCATATATTTCAGCATAATGGAAATTAATTTTTGAATTTCTCTATTCTGCTGCGTTGCTGCATAAAATATTACTTGATGAATATCGTTGTAATGTCTAAAAATACATGTTTGATTTCCCGAATAATTAATAAATATTCCCATGCAGTGCATGCAATTTTCGTGGTATATATATATATATATATGGAAAATGAAAATTTTTAAATTATTCAAGCTTTCGCGAAATTGAATTTTCCATATAGGAGAAGAATAATTTATTTAATCTTTAATTTTATATTAATAATAATAATAATAATATAATATTACATTACATTTTCTACGTTAACTTTTAATAACCAAATATTTGAATTAAACATTTTCATAAAACGCTGTACACATAAAATCGAACAATGTTTGACATATAAAACCGGAATTTCAAAATTAGTTTCAAACAGACAAGGCCTTTTGTCGAGCACAGCGTGGCCGAGACCTGCGAGATTCGAGATGCCGAGGGTATATATAGGGTGTACTACTATACGCCCTACGATGGGATTTAATTTGAAAGGATTCAGCCGCGGAACAATGACGTTGGGCTCAATTTGAAATTACGCATTTGCATATAAAAAGTTTCGCCGTTTGCAAATGGTCGACTTAAGGGATTCTCAGCTTCTGATGACAGATTTTTGCGATTCTGGTGCGATGATGGGATGGATTGTGTATTTACTTGAATTCGAGGGGTGTTTAATGCTTACTCCAATAGAGATGTTGCCTGAGTAATTCGAAACAATTACAGGTGTATATATACAGAGGGGAGCTCCCTCAATTCATCTTATAAGCTGATTACAATGTATAATAATAATAATAATTGATGTTCTTGCTTATATTAAATGTAATGCGGAGCTATATGTAAACATAATTAAATGTTTAAATTAATTTAGTAATTGATTAATTTCAGTGGAATTTGTATTGAAAATTCATATATCTTGCTATGAATTTTCAATAGAGATGATAATTTATTAAAACTAGGGTGGCTAATAAATTTTGTAGCTAATTAAGGGCATTCGTTGCATGCAAAATTGATTGAGGGAAATCGATTTAGAACCAGCATCCTGAATGAAAAATATATTGCAAGCCATTCTAATTTTTAACATCTGCTATGATTTTTTAATCTCTTTTAAATAGTTTGTTAGTCAATTTCAGCTAAATCTACAACGATTACAATGAAAATGACGTAAAAATCCTTTAATTTATGAGAAATATTAAAAGTAGAAAAAGTGATGAGCTAATTTTAATTTAAAGATGTCAGATTAATTTTTAGATTTCCCCATATCTACACTATTTAAATTTTGACTTTGCTAATAATACACACACTAATAGATGCATACAGGCATATATACACTTAAATGTAACCTCCAACTCTACTCTCGATCAACCCACCTTATCCCGTACCTCACCGCCGTCTCATTTCCAATCCACCACCTCGAACCCAGTAGGGCACTTAATAATCCAGCCACGGCACATGACGCGCCTCACACCCCGACGCGCGACGGAACGCGCAATTTTAAACACTTACGCGCCTGCGCCTCTGCGACTTTTTATTCCTACCGCGTCGTCGTCGGCGGCTGCTGCTGCTTTTCGCATTTCTCCGCGTCTTTGTCCCGGCGCTCGCGCGCCTGACTGAATTGCGAAAAGATCCTCCTACTCCTCGCATTGTGCTGCTGCTACCGTCGCGTGACCCACTTGACTTTGGCGGTGGCGGTGCATCAAGCGAGTGCCTCGGGAGGTGGAGGAGGTAGAACTCTAATGCGAGGTTAAGGGATTTCGCCGTCGCTTTGAATTGTTTAGCGCGGCTTAACCCGGTTCGTCTGTGGGGGGTGTGGAAGCTTCTTCCGATCGTATTAGAGCTCATGGCTGGTTGTTGCGAGGAAGTAGACGTGCGCGTGTGCCGTTGAAAATTGGCGGCGTTTAGCGTTGATGCGCTGGGAAGAGAGTCGGATGGGAGTTTACTGAAGCGAACAGATTTTTTCAATGAATTTTTCCGAATTTGCGATGATGTGAATTGATAGTTTTAGAGCATTTACGAATATCATTTTGAAAAAATCACGTATTGATAGAGATAGGCGATTGTAGTGAATGGCGAAGCTTATATGTTTCTGTCAAATCTCGTGATCCAGTCAAAATTGAATTTCACGAATAAATGCATATTTTCACTGTAACGATTAAGAATGACAAGTTTCAATATTGACATATTTCCATTTATTATGACCCCCTATCGAAAGTCTACTCTTTCCATAAATTACACAAAATTAGAGCCACATTCAAAAAACCATTCACCCACCTAGTGCAAACTACTCTCTTCATAACCTACACAACCAGTGCCAACTTCAATCTACCAATTCGAAAACCTGATTTCAACATGACAACTCGTCCCACGCAGTGAAAGAAACAATGCGACGATGCAAATCACGTAGAACCGTGAAACTACTTCTCCGGCTGAGAAAAGACGAATAAGGAGCGCGGCAAGACGCGCGTGCACGGAGGAAGTTGCAGAGAGCGAGGATCAAAGGCAATTAGAGATGGAGGGGGGGAGGGTGGAGGTACGGAGCGATTAGGATAATGTGAGATGAAGCGAGAATGGAGAGCTAGCGCCGGCTGCTCTTGAGGGTATTAGGAGGGTAATTTAGAGCTCGGCTCTGTGCAGTCCGCAGTAGTAGTGTTAAAATAATTGAATTTTTCGCGGTTAGAGAGAAGAGTGCGCGGCCGAGTTAATGGGATTGAGCGATTGTTGACAGATGCGAGAGCATTGCCGCGATGAAGTATTCAAAGAGTTAATATACGAAAACGCCGGTTTTGGTGATTTTCCGTGGCTGCTTGAAGTAGAGCGAATTTCAGAGAGAATAAAATGAAAGTTTCTCGCAATACATTTAATAACAGGGGGGTTAAACTATTAAAAAAGTATCTATAACAATTACGCTTTTATCATCCGGTCTTACAACGAGAAATCACAACCACATGCCGTAAGAGATCGATCACCCGTACGCTCTAACCACACCAACAGTTCTTTTTCCCGCGCTAATCGTCGTCCCCGTTTCTGAACTACTACTGCACCCGACACACACAACAGAGCGTCGAATCGATTACCCCCCATCCTCTTAACCACGACTGCATACGCAGCGTGACGCCGTTAAAACCTTTTCCGTCTTCTCTCCAGCCCTTCCGCGCGTACGCACGCAAACACGCCGTTACAAGCTTCTTAAAGGGGGGTATTTGTCACCGCCCGGGAAGAAGCTCACGTGCGCGACGCGTGAGTAGTTCTAAACGATCGATTGGCTCTGAGACGCTCGCGCGAGAGACTCGAGAAAGCCGAAGGGAGAGGCTCTACGTATATATATGTATACATATACCGAGCGTGTATAAGGTAAAGCCTCTCGTGCTCGGATCAGCAAAGTTTCGCCCCGTAAGCTCGTCAGTTCCATTAATTTCCGGCAGAGGTATATGGGAGAGTCACCTTATATTCTTTCGCGCGCGAATCACATGGGATCTTTATCAAGCTGCCACCCACTCGTCTCTTTGTCTTTATATATGTGTATATAGAGACAGACACACGTATACGAGAGCGCGTCTTAGTTCCCTCACTTTAATCTTGTTATACGCTGCTTGGCGGTCCTCGCCCTCTTTTTCTTTCTCAAAGTGCATCGAGAGCAGCGGCGGCGGCGGCGGCGGCGCTACTTTAACTCGATTCCGCAAAATAACCGCGGCGGTTCTTTAGAAATCGTCCGAGCGCGATTCCGTACAAAGGAGAGAGGAGCTGAGAGAAAGAAAAGGGAAGGAACAGAGGATGTTTTTACGCGATGTTAAGCGGTACGAATGATCGGCTGGGGAAATGCGCCGGATAATCGCCGGAGATGGGGGAAGAGCTGCCGTTGCTGCGATTTCAGATGTTCTTTCTTTATAGTTGCTTTGTAGCCCTTTCATTGCTGAAAGTGTTTTCTCTTTCGTTCTTTTTTTTTTATCGTTCGAGTGTTTATTATTGACTTTGTCGTTTAAAAATGTAGATACGGTAAATTAAGTTTAAAAAATGTAGCGCACGTCGTTTAAAGTCGATGAAAATTTAATATTGTTAGCCAATTCACAGATGGATTTAAATAAAGCGATTTTAAAATTTATAGGGTGAAAAAAGATGATAGCAGAAATATTTAAATATTTGAAAAAAAAAGAAAAAAAAATACTTTTCACCGAAGTAAATATTGAACTAAATAGCTTCCGAGTCTCTCGTACTATCTTTCGTGGTTTAGTTTCAAAGCGAAGGAATGGATACTAAAAAACCTTTTACGACAATGTATAAAACTCTCATTATTAATTTACTATATATATTTTTTTAACCTCGACTCATCAGATAAAATAACCCGAGTAATAAAGCCGAGATTTATGCGCTTCACGCGCGGATAAATTATTTACGATGGCGCGATGAGGCATAAAAAAAATATATATATATATATATCCAACGCCCCCACGCTGAATAAAAATTCATTCGAACAAATCGATTTTAAAACGCGCTCGACTGCTGACGTCAGGCTATTAAATTTCCTACATAATGCGGGGGAGGTAAAACGTGCATTAGAAAAGCCGATATCGCGCGCGCGCAATGGTATTCGCAGCGTGAGACAGAGAAAAAAAATGTAAATTATCGGGAAAAGTTTCACACGCGCGCTGTATTTCAAAAACTTTTTCTATACTCTATAAAAATATAAATTCCATTGAAAAATTTTTCTATAACGCAGAGAGAGGCCACACTCCTCGCCTTTATTGTACGGGGCGTGCGTGGCAACATTCCGGCCTGAATACGTTACAACGTCCAGGGGCGCGGAAAAATGTAAAATGTGAAACGCAGCACTTAGAGGACGGTTAAGCTGAAGCACGTGAAAAATATTTGAAATTCGAATGAAGTTTCTGGCAGTTTGGTGTGTGCAGCAGGAGAAAATTCCGGTCGGAAAGTCTCCACCCCCCGTGACATTGTTATTCAGACGATAATATATTTGTAATATAATAAAATTTTTCACTCTACGTGGAATATGCCTTTTTTGTTACTGAACATTTAAAACTTTTATATTTGAATTCGTAAAATAGCAACGTCCTGAAAATTGAATTAGTAAAACTCTCTGCGGGGTTGACTACTTGTGCAGACCAGAAAGTTATCCTAATTTATTAAATTAGAAAATAAAATTTTTATAATAATAAACTGGAAAAATTCTTCAGAAATACTAAAATATACGCCAGATTGAATAAATCAGCCAATTAATAAAACAAAAATACCTGAGAAAAAAAGGTAACCGCAGACCACTTCAGAGAAAAATCTGAATACAACTACCTATATAGAAGTTTAATCAAATGTCGAAGTTTCTCGTATAACATTCGACCTAATTAAAAACCGATACTTCGCATGATTGAATTTCGAAAACCCATTTCTCTCCTAGCAGCACTCACATTTCCCCGGCTGCCCTACAAACCTTACATACCCACACACACACACGTTTCTTCCTCACGCGATATCTGCAAATCGCGCCCGTTAATCCGTGGCAATAAGCAGAGCAAACTTCACCCGACACTCGGAATCCAATAACGACTGCTACTAGCGCGCGCGTGTGCACTCTTCTCTCCTAAATCTCATTAACCCGGCGCTATACTCTTCTACTAACTGCACAAGAAAAAGAACACAAGAAGAGGGGAAGAAGAAAAAGAAGGGCAAAACTTACGCCCGCGCGTATACGCGAGAAAATCGTGTTAAACACGATGTAGAGAGGGAGGAAGAAGAATCTTCGTAGTAGAAACAGTGGGTCGGACACGCGTCGAAGGGTCTTCTCTCCCCCCTATAACGACGAATATTCCCGTGTGGAGGGGAAGGACACCATGTCGGGCGAATCCCGATGAGGCGAAGACGAATGTCGCCTTTTTGGATGCACGAAACTCGACCGGTGTGTCTTCTGCGGGAATTATTCATGAGGTAGGGGTGGGTGGAAACGAGGCAGACAGCTCTAACTCGTTCGCGTTTTTCAGCGCGTGCCGACGACTTTTTCGGCCCAACGACGACGTCTATAGTTAAAAGCGTTCGCGGATTCGCGCGATAAATAGTTGAGCGGGCCTTTCGTGGGAGAGTGAGCGGCGTGTCGCAGCGCGAGTGCTTTTTTTCTGCAGCACACTTTTGACGTGGGGAGAAGGGGTTGAATAGTTGACGAGGAGGCCGCGAGGGACATGCGACGACGGGCGTTAAGTATGTAAAACGCGAGATGCGTTTGGCATTGTTAATTCAGCGGGAGAGTTGGAGCTATGGGAGAGGTTGGGAGGTTGTATTGTGTTTTTTATTGGACGAGAAAGGATTTATATAAGTTTATTTAATCGAGTTAAATTAATGGCTCGGTATTGATTCTGAGAGTAACGGTTGCCAAGTAATTTAATTATAGTGAAATTCATTATTTGATTTAAAAAATATCAACGATCTGCCGAGACAATATTCGCGTATAAATTCCTTGAACAATACTAACTTTTGAATTATATGTTACAACTTATTCTTAACCTGACAACTTCTACTATCAAAGAATTTGTTGCCAAAAATTTCCTCAAAATGCACATCTCAGCAATCTGCGGTGCTCCTTTTCAACTAAAATTTACGTTTATCCAGGTCAAGCGTACCTGTAAAAGCGGCAAGATTCCAAAATTATTCCGTGCTCATCATCATCATCGCTCGCTCTAGCGAATTCCTCTTTACCTTCGTCGAATCGAAGCACAAACTTTCCAGTAAACTTTCCACTCCACGCAGCGCAGCCGCTAAAACCCCCGGCAGTTTTGAAAATAAGACCGCACGAACGGGGAAAATCCGTCGAGCGAATAAAAAACAGGCAGAAACAGAAACACGGTCCCTACGAGGAAGGAAAAGGAAAATGGTGCAAGCGAGAAGTTTGATGCCTCGCGCAGTTTGATTAGACATTTGCATTTTACGGGTCGATTCACCGGCGCTAGAGAAGTCTGTTTACGTATATATCTATAGATATAAAGTCCTGTGTCTGTCTTTCTTCGTTTCACTGTTGGAGAGCAGTTCGTATGCATTGTTTGGCGCGCTGGCGACGCGATTGGGGAACAAAGTTAGGAAAGGAGTGCCAATCAGGTAGAAAAGTATCGAGAGGCGCGGCGGTGTATATAAAAGTAGGCGACAGTATCCGTTGGCTGGAGAGAAAGGCGCGCGATGAAAAGACAGAAGGAGAGAGGAAAAGAGAAGAAAATGGAAAAGGCCAAAGATTCGAAAGGTGTTTGAGAAATAAGTAAAGGATTGAGAGATTACTTAAAGCTACTTCACCTTCCACCGTGCGGATATAAAAACTTTTTATGATATATCCAAAGGGTATGAACTCGTGATAGAGTGTAGTAGTCCACAGTAATTTCGAGCGTTAACTAAAATTTAAATAAACTCAACTGCAGAGAGGAAGTTAATATCATTATCCAATATATATATATATACGCAGTTGCCATAGGATCTGTTTCACTTTGAGCAGTGCGGGGAATAAACTCGCAACAATGTGCGGTTCATTGAAACAAGTTTAATTGGATTTCTAGCTAATGTTGACAATGCTTATACCCGGATGATGTGTGCTGGTGGCTTATATACATATACATGGGTACGTGACCAATGTAAAGGTTAGTTATTGATAATCTGATAATAATAACCATTGTTCAGCGAATCCCATTTAAGCTGTGAACGAACAAAAGAAATATTTGCAAAAGCGTGTATAGGTATAGCTTAATCTATACAGTTGTCGAAGGAACGCTAAAAGTTTGTTACCAGCAGAGTCGTCGGCAATTATCAAAGCTAACTTATTAAATAAGAGAAAATAATGGAGGAGCGAGGATCGCGTGAAGAGGCGGCGAAGAGAGTACCTCGAAGACGGATGAATGCCGGTAAATAGTAGCGCTTTGTTCTCGGAGATTAAACGCGAAAGAAGTTTAAATTAACCGTTGATAAATCCGTTTGTGTGTGTGTATGTGCGCAGAGCGCGCGGCGTCTTGTGCTGAATCCCATAGCCGCGAAGAAGAGTACCCGCGAAGCGAGCTGTGCGCGCACAAAGAGGAGGAATGTATATAGCGGATAGACAGCGAGGGAGAAATACTGAAGCTTTTAAAGCTCGCGAAAGAGAAGAGCGGCGGACGCCTCTATCTCTTTATCTTCCTTCGCTCTCTCGCTCTTTCCGTCTTCGCTGGACCGCTCGCTGCGTGCAGCAGCAGAGAAAGCGCGCCCCTTTCAAACTCAAAGTTGGCCTCTCACTCTCTCTCTTTCTCGCTGGTGAGAGAGAAGAATCGCTACGTGTTTTGATTTTCGAGACGCGAGCGCCTCGATCAGCGAAATCTTTCCGCTTCGATTCAGTAGACGAACGCGTGTGTTGAGAGGTGAAGTTTAAACACAGAGCCTGAGCGTGCAAGGTTTTTCCCGGATAAACATGCGCGGAGAGATCTGACAAATTTCGTGCGCTAGACATTTCTGCGCAGAGGTTGGAGAACTGGTGCTGCTGCTGAGTTTGTATTTCAGATTTTTGAGGTCGTTTCTCGGGTTAAGTGGATTGAGGTGATTTTGGATAAACGTGTGGGATGGAGTGATGATAGGTATAGGGCTTGGAGATGTTTTTTTATTTGTGTCGATGTTGATTAAGGATGTTGTGATTGTAATTAACGCCAAAAGATCGTATTTTACGATATAACTAGGATAAATAATTATTTGAAAATTTTCCATCATGTATACGTCTATGCGGAAATGCCACCAAAACATCATTATAAGCTTTGAAAATCTGGGATCGACGCGAAATTGAAGAAATTTCATTATTTTTATCAAAACTAATCATCTCTAAGCGCACTTCGCGCGTCGTAATCTTAGCAAAACTTTGCGTCACTTTGGTTTTTCTAACCTAGCAACCCATTGCTCCCACCAACCAAATCAAGAATAAAATGATAACAAATCCAGAATTTTTTTTAAGATAGGATTGTTAAACACACTGTGTACTATAATAGTAAAAAAATAATGACGAATACAAAAAATAATATTGCTATTATCCTTCAGTTATTTTGGAAGACCGCAAAGTACAGTTTAAATTTGCCAAAACAAAGTCTCTTTTAAAACTTACAAGCAACAAACCAAATAAATCTTTCCAAGAATAGAACAATACATTCCATCGTCAAAAAAGACAACAAACTCCCGAAAAAAGCCTACATATCGTAGTACACCCACGGCCTCTCGCAAATTCTACCGCTGTTTCTACTCGCAAAAGTCCACGCACATCTCTCTCTCACCTCGACAAAGCAACTCGCGTCTCGCGCGCTCTTTTTTCCGCGATACGCCCGGAGTAGGTTTCAACGAGAAAGCAAAGGGGGATGATTACGCGGCCGGAGAGTAGTAGTTTGCGCGTCAAAGGGCCCAGAAAAGAGAGAGGGAGAAAGCAACAGTCCTTGTGTGATACACGACCTCTTATTATCCTTTCTTTCCGATCCCGAAAGAAGAAGCATCGAGCGCGACCTCGAAATGAAGAGAGGCAACGAGGTCTGCGGTTTTCCTCTGCTGCGCGCATTATTATTATGACTTTTTTTTCTCATTTTTGTTGATACAGAGAACGGCGATGTATAAAAGAGTCAGCGCGCGCATAATGAACAGTCGACGAGAGCGTACTAGCGCTCTTCTTCTTTTTTTTCTCGCAACAAAGCGAAGCGCGCCTTTTGCGTTTGACGTATCAGATTCTTGTTTTAATTACGCGATGAAAAGGCGCGCAGAAAACCTGCGTTTAATTGCTTGTGACAGGGGTGAAGGTTTGTGCGGCAGAAGCTGAAGTTGCTTCTTTTTTTTTTGTCGGAGTGACATCGTTGAGATATGCATTATTATTTTTTAATTCAATTATACGTACACGGATAATTTTTACGATTGTGCAGTGGGATATGGTCACACGGGTGAGACATAGATTATTTTATTATATAAAAAGAGAATTCATTTGTCGCGGGAGAGAGATCTCTCCGGTTTTCAATCGTGCTCAAATCGACGGGATAAAAAGCAACGCCCGGACAAATGTGCAGGAGTGAAGAAATTCGATGAATTATTCTAGTGTATTTCGGAACGGAGAGAGAGAATAATCGAACGGTAAATATTTATTCCAATTTAGCGTTTATTTCGCGCGGAAAAAAGAGCGCGAGCTCATTGCCGCTCTATTTATTCCCCGGGCGAGAGAATCGTTATTTAATCGTCGCGACGACAAAAGGTCGTTTGCCATCACGCGTGTAACAATAATTCCCGCGCGTTATTTACACAAGACGCGCGGAATTACATCAAGCGCGACCGAAAAACTGCAATTAAACCGCCAGTCCGTCCGCGCTAAATTATTCGCTCGATTAATTAAGGGGGGAGACCTCGCATTTTTTATCCACGGCCGCGAAAATTTTGACATTGATGAAGCGCGCACGCATTAGGAAAGTATAGTAATTTAATGACGCGAGAGGGTTGTCCGTTTTTCTGTTTCTCTCTTCTCTGGGTGACGTTTACACGAGTCAGCGGGCAAATAAAGTGTAAAATGCAGGCAGGCGCGTGTGTTTATCGACTGGCATGAGGCTCGACGGTTAATTCCAGCGCCTCTACTGTCTAATTTATTGACACTTGAATTTTTAACCGGACGTGTTGGATGGGGGACAATATCCGCGATGCGCTTTTTCGAAACCGATCGAGTGAGAGCGCAACACCCCCGACGGACTGTCTTGCAAATATTTGTCGCGCGCACGCCTCGTTGGCAGAGCAAACTGAGCTGACGACGATTGGGAACGAGCACCGTTTAGCTCTGATTTTTCACTCGTTTGACAAATAGAATAATGTTGACTTCCTCGTCGTTGGGATTATTTGGTTTGATGAGTCTTTTAATGGAGGGAGATTTTATATTTGATTGTGTTTGGAAATGAACTCTTTTCAGTTGGAAAAGTGGAATATACGAAATTAGTGGTTTTAATTTTGAAAGCACTGACAGGAAAAATGGCATTTAAGGGGTAGAATTATTATGACTGTAATAATTCTGAAATATGCTTTGTCGAGGCGAAAGTTCTATAAAGTATTTTCGCTTTCCTGGCTGTCTCGCGTGCATATTTTATGATTCGTTTCTGTACTCTCTTCGACGTCACAACTGTTTTCCTTGAAAAGATTGTTAGTCATTGATGGGCGGAATTATTAATCGCAGAAAGTGATCAGCAAAAGTTACTGTAAGCTCTTATTTATTCATGGCACATCGATTCGTGGGTTATTAAAAATGAAGTCACACACAAGTTTATTTTCACGTTCATAACGAGGTACAAGGTATAACAAACCTGTAATTTCATCAATTCCGAATACTCTCAGTCGTGATTTTATTTGATTACAATATTTACGTCTGTTACATGATTTATTTCGTTATTTTAACGTTCATGTACACTGTCTGTCATTATTTTATGATTCATATTGAAACGTTGTATATTTTATTTGAAAATCAAATGTCGGTGTTATTAATCAATTCGTATAATTGTCTGCAATGTAAAAATATAAATCATAAAGGTACGTATAATTCAAGAATTTCTACGAAGCATTGTGATAAAACAATAAAAAGCTCCTGTTCCTATATAATACATTTGTGAGGTATATGATAAAAATTAAGCAAGTCCCAGAGATTCGATAATCTTACCTTAATTTTTACCTCAACCTCATCTCTTCACGTCCATTTAATCAACGAAATTACCAAGAAACACTCCCACACCGGCCCGCAATTCCAGCTTGCGATTCGACGAAGCGCATTTAGCGCACGTCCGCAAATATTTCGTCGCTGTCGTCTTGGGCGCTTTGTCTGTACTGCTATATGCGATTACGTGTACGTGCGTTCTCTATATCTTCCTCTCGGGCCTGTGACTCGGAAAATAGAATACGCCTAATGCGCGGCTTCGGTTTCGCAGTGCGCGCAGGTTAATCTGCAACAGTCTTGCCTCGTTCCCTATTAATTTCTCGTTTG
>JAPYZO010008430.1:0-18267 GCA_030522905.1 Torymus flavipes | reverse complement strand
GGACAAAAAGAATCGTGCTTACATCACTAAATCAACCAGGCAAGGTTTATGCATCGCGGAAGAAGAATCCTCGATCCACACACACATGCGTGCTATAAAACCCTACATTACGCGATACGCACATAACTTCCTCGCGTAACCCACACACACATACATACATGCGCGCGCACACACACACACACAACGCACTCTTGTGCGATTCGTGCTCTCGATAAAGAGCTCGGCTCGGATACGCGCACGCACACACACACACACACACACCTCTGTTTAACATAAACAATTAACATACAAATGGCTCGCGCGCGATGGACAGTCGAAATCGCCGGATGTCAACGTTATTATGAGCTACAACAGCGAGCGCGCAGCCAGCGCACACTGGCTTTTATCGCTCGCTCGTGAATTCGGCTCTTTATTCGCGGTAACGAGTCTCTTCGCTCGTTTCATTGCCAGCGAGTATATAGGCGAGCGTGCGCGCGAGATGGCAATCGGAGCGCGCGAGTTATACAAAACGGAGGCCTTTAAAAATTATGCGCTGCAGTTCTGCATCGCAGTGTCTGCGTGTGTATGCGGAACGATGCGCAGCGATATTTTTTTCTTTTTTGTGATTTTGGTTGCTTTTTCTGTAAAGGGAGGGAGAGATAGGAGGTGGGTATTCATGAGCGAGATAAGTTTGATGACGTTATTATGGTGCTAATTTGGTTCTTTCAAAGGAGAGCCTGATTATATAATGTGATAAATTGTAAACATGGATGAATAAATGAATATAATAATAATCGAAAAATTCCGACGTAATCATGCTCTAAGAATTGTTAATATTATTGCTATTATGTGATGATCAAATAATCAAGAAATTTTTTGACAAGTGAAACCTGTTATTTAAAAGTTTATCAAACATACTAAAACATATTTTATAAGAACTATGAACTTTTTTGCACGCACTAATCAATGGGAAAAAATGATTTAACATAATACTAAAAGTATGAATGTGTTGATCTTTCGAATTATTCTCTACATCATTGAGTCACTTATTTTTATTGATACGTTTATCAGTCTTACTTTAATACACATTAAGAGTTTCTTTAAGTTTTGGGAGGAATTGGTGAAAAATGAACATAAAAAAAAGTAATACACCAAAAAGTCTACCTTTTCGATGTAATAATTTCTGTATGCATTTCGAATAAATATCTCCAAGATATATTAACATTGTATTGTATTGCGCCTCTTCCTCGTGATCAATACTCACTCAGAAATCAGTTTACAAATGGCTCGTCACGTTGTATTTCATGAAGAGGCTTTTCTTATTATTTTGGCATTTCAGAGTAGTGTGTTCTTTTGCCAAACAATATAATTTTGTCCTTAAAATCTACATTGATAATAATAAAGGTCAGAAGCAACGTTTAGGTAACTTAAAATGGATTTCCATAAACCAAAAATGGTTTAACTGGTAACTGGATTTGAAAATACCAAGCTTCCTTGACAAGAAAATTCTGGTATATTGAAAATCCGAAAAACATAGCCCACATATTTCAGCAAAAATCATCCATAAGATTTGATCTCAATTGAGGGCCTGGAAAAGAAAAGGGGACATAATGCGATTTCGCCGGAGAAGCTGAAATTGAAGTTTGAATAAACCTAATTTTCTTAACTACGTAGCTATGTAGAGATTTGCAACGAATTTTCGAATTTCACGATTCGATTAGATCTATAATATTTTAAGCGAATAACAAAAATTTTTGTAAAATTGCTGCTCTCTATACATTGTTGCTAAGTATAATTTTTCGTGAGTGTTACGATAAATACTGTTGAAGGCCGCGCATTGTGGTACACATACGGCGGGCGCACGACTCTAGATGATCACGAAAAATGCTACAGCTTTTCGTATTTTAAAAAGTAATTTTCTTTGACGAACGATAAAATATAGTTCCGTAGTATGTTTTAAATTTAAAATTTCTCGAACTTTACAAACCAAATCAGATTTAAGGAAAACAAAAATAATTAATTTAGAAGTGTTGAGAAAAAAGTGTATGTTTCAAGAAAATTTCGCGTTTTGCCTGAAATCCTCTGCTATGCTCATCAGTAAGATATCAGACGATTTTATCTTAGACGCACAATGGTGTATGGATCATTGCTGTACTTATTTACTGAGTGATAAATTTTCTCAAACTTTTAACTTTTTTCCTAAAAACTTCAACCATTTTTGTTTTCCTAAAATATTATTTGGTTCGTAATATTTCTAAATGGTTTTTCATAATTTTACACACTAATCATGTTTCTAGAGCAATTTAATGAAACTTAAAATTTTACTATTACAAAGCTTTCTGTAGAAAGAAGCAAAACTTTCATCATCAACTTAGATTTAAAGTAAGTACTAGTAAAATGTGAACATGCACCATTTCAATCATTCTTTATAATTATTGATCATAAATATTTATGAATAAATACTTAATTGTTTCTGTTTATTGCTTTATTAAACTAAATTTCATACAATCGATGTTCAATTGAAAAAAAAAATTATTCAGTGGGATAATAAACCCACACCATTATCACGTAGTCATTTTAAAAGTTCATTCAATGCAACTTTGTACGCAATTCTCACGCACCATCCACGGCAACACAAAAAAAAAGAGGAAAATTGCTATACACCGCATGCACATTGCACATAATTACTGCTGGGAACAAAAGAACCTTTTCAATCGTTCAGCGGACACTGCCGCACGCACAAATGAAAAAAAGCCCACGTATGAAACCCGCTCTGCTCTTCCTATCCGCACCCAGCCATCCACCGATTTCCAGCGAAATCTAGGAATAATCAGCCCCATATAAATACGACACGCGCTCATACCAGCCAAAGTCGACACTATACCTATTATAAAGCCGTGTAACCGCGCGAAAATGATGGCGTCGCTTTTCTTATAACCTGCACTTACACGCGCAGCGCACAATTCAACGTTCGCCGCGAGTAATTACGCGGGCCTCGCGCTCTCTCTCTCTCTCATATTCGATTAGGATTACACAGACGCACAGGTGGACGTGCGCGCACGCGACCGGAAATAGAAATCTATATCGAGCTCGAAGTCGCGGTTTCATAAATTATTGATAATTGCGTACATTTAGAATATTTCGGTTCGGTGAGTACGCGGCCCATTATTGCTCGAGAGAGATGTGCCAAAATGGTGTATTCCATTAGTTTGCGGATGGTTTCTAAAAGCATATGAAGTTGGGTTGGATTGTAATTCACTGCCGCGGAATGTGTATTATTATAGCGAAATCTAAATTCGTACAGTTTAAATATAACATTAATCGTCTTATTAGTTATACAGATTCGTCCAGACAACAGTTTTTATTAAAAATATTGAGCTTAATAATAAAATTTTATAATTTTGTGGATATAATGTATGATAATCGTCTCTTAATTGTCATGAAAAATAAAATTATTTAAAATTTTTACTTTCTCATAAAGAAAGTTTTGGAGCGGTGACAAAAATTTTCGTGTTTAAATCATCCATTAAGATTTATTTTATTAGGTAAAAGTATTTTGGCAAAAATGCAAGTAAATTGGTGTTCTGCAACATTATGTATTATGTAGTAAATATCAAGGCTTTAACCAGAAATCAACATATTCCCTAACTTAGCGGCCCTAAGTTTTTAGAATATTAAGTGTAAATATATTTAAATACAAATCGCACCAAAGTACTCCTCAAAATCGGTGATAAACCAAGCATTAATAATTTCTTACTATCCCATTCAACCTATAACCATCAACAAACACTCCTATGTACCAATTCACTCACACCAACATCTCCTCTTCCCTGTTATACGTCATTCGCGCGTGCGCGCGCGTAACGAGCGTTATTGAATTCGCTAGCTCGCTCGTTCGCAGCATTGAGCGAGCTCATCGAAGCCTGTCGACGCTCCCCGCGTGCAGTCACTTCCTCCACTCTCTCCATTATGCGCCCGCGTTTCCCATGGATCTCGCTTGCGCACGCGCGCCTGTGTCTGCATACGTGTCATATTTCGATAAAATTTGAATATGACCGCGCGCACACGCGACGTATCGGATATACGCGCGGAACGCCGTCGAGGTTTTATTGTCATGGTAAGGGATAGAGAGGGAGAGAAAGACAGTGTGATAGGACTCGTTTGTTGCACCCACGCGAACGGTGCATAATGAATTAGTTAGGCGTTGTTATTATTGCCGTCCGTGTCGCTTTACGCGATCGGGTGAAAGAACGGGATATGTCGGGCGATGAGGTGCCGTTATGAGGTGCGATTATATTACGAGATTGTGCGAGAACAAAGCCGATGAATTTTCTAATATTATGATGAATTATGGATGTGAGCGAATCGGGGACGATTTCGTACAATTCAACGTATATGATTTTCACGAAGATTAGTTTTTGCTTTTTTAGTGAATTGATTGTGTGTAGCGAGGGAAAATCGTAATGGGCTTGATGAATCATTGGCGTTGATTCGTTGCGTAATGTATAATGAACTATTCGCTATTACACTCGCAGCGCGCGCGCTTAATTGTCAAAGCGTCAATGAGTTGCAAATCGAACGCGCAGTTACAATAGCAATTTTGTAATTGCACCGGCTTTTCGTAAGATATACTTAAGCGGAACCGTAAATTAACGAAATACATGACATTATTTTCGGAAAATCAGTAATTTAAATCACACTAGCCATAAATTATGAACCTCCTTTCCGAAAACAAAATACTTTCTGCAACAATCAATCATAAGTAGAAAATGATCATTTAACATCCCATTCCTGCCCGCCTCTCGATAGAGCAACCCCTGGTCGCACCTCACCCAACCTAACACCCTCTTCCCTCTCCCACCCTTTCACCCTCTCTCCTCTTTGCCTCGGGGGAATCCTCGACTCCCGGGTAACGAGCACAGCGCGGCCGAGCTCCTCCGGAACATCACACAGGCTCTGCAGACAGAGATAGAGAGAGAGAGAGAGAGAGAGAGAGAGAGAGAGAGAGAGAGAGAGAGAGGGACGAAAACTGCGTAACGAGCGGCTGCCTCGTCGAGAGTCCTCGAGGGATTAGGAGCTAGCAAGCGAGCGTTCAGAGTCCAGTATAGTAGTGCCCGAACGCATGATTGGCAGTCGAAGGAGAATACTTGCGGCTTCGAGAGATTCCGGACGATCGGAGCGCGAATGCGCAAGGCTGCGCCGCTCGAGAGCCTGTCGCACCGAGCTCTAGTCTTCCGGTTCGCGGGAGTTCAGGGGGCTCGAGGGGTCGCTAGAGCGAGAAAAGTGATTTTTTTCGAGAGGAGAGAGGGGAGTGTGGTTAACCGAGTGTTATAATATGTGTATGACGGGTGGTTGAAGGAGTGCAAGTCAAGTTTGCCAGGATGAGTGGTTGAGATTAGTGGGTAGTCGAGCGAATAGCCGAAAAAGTATATTCATGATTTGTGATCAATATTTTGGCTTGAGTTTTTAGTAGAAGACAGTATTCTTGTAAAACATTTAATGTCAGGTAATATTCGTACCTTAAAGGTGTGAAAAGAGCGAATGAATCTAAATATTGTAAAGCTTCATAAATGATTTTCAAAATCATTATCAAAAGCCACTCATATACATAAAATGATATTCTATAAAGATACATGGTAAATTATACATAATTCTGCAATCACAACAGCAAAATGTTAAAACTACAACTGTAACGCAAAAAAAAACCCTCACCCAGTATACAACACTATTTAACACGCGACTGCTAATGGAGACGAATTTACTCATCCGAAAAAAAAAAACCCGCTGCCTCTACTACATCCCGCCTATAGACGACGAATGCGTCGCTCGCTCGCTCGCTCGCGGATGCGATAAATCGTTCCGATCAAAAAGATCCCCCGGAGAAAATAGTCTCTCCCTTTCTACCCCTACCCTCATAGACTGGCGGCAGCTCGTTTAATAATAGTCCCGTCCGTCTTCATTATAAAAATACGCGGGCTTTTACGCAAAAATCGCATCCTCCTTTTGCATTTTTCTCTCACACTCCAGCTGATTCACGCCGGGCGAAATATTTAGAGAGCGCCCTTTCATCCGGTTACGCGCTACTTGCTCTCACTCGCCTCCCCCTTTTTCGGATCGGAAACTTTTAACATTCTAAAGAGCGCACATACGTCTATACGCGCGGCGAGGAATCTTTGGAAGTTGACGCGTGCGGTTCTCACATTCGTTTTGAGGACCGACGGCTCTATCCTGCACCGCGCGTCTCCCCCTTTTTTCGCGCCGGACGCGAGCGCGCGGCTTGAAAAAAGCCGGCCGCGGAATGCCGCGGAGAGAGTGAGTAGCCTATCTTCGTCGAGAGGTACAATGGCGGTGCGCCGATGATCTCGTAAATCTTGCGCGAGAGTTGCGCGCACACGCCCCGAGTGGAAGCTGTACTTCTCGGCGCGTTTCGGGCTTTTTCGCGGTTTTGTTGGGTGGCTGCATGCTGCTGCTTTTCGCCGTTCGCGCGGCACACAATGTGTCTTATGTTGGGTGTAGTCGCATAATTGCTGGGTTTACTTTGTAGTGCGGACTGCGCGCTTTGTAGCTGTCTGCGTGATTATTATTGCTTCATTTCGTGTGCAGTTGCTGGAGTGGTTAGGTTTTATTGGTTTCAGAGTGTAGTATATTAATTTTCATTATGTCGTGATCACAAAGGAGCGTATGAATTACAGCTTCGGAGTATTTAGTAGGTTGTCCCCGATTAATTTCAATGCTGTATCTTTATGAAATGTATTGTTAATTGCTGAAAATAAATTTTTGTTGAATTCAGGATAGCTTTATACATTGCTGGCAATCAATAATTTTAGATTTATATTGAAGGTCCAAGACCAAATATTTCGATAAAGAAAACAATTTTTTCAGTATAAGTAAAAGAAATTCAGTCAAAGATTAAAATAAAATATGCGATAGAATAATGCACTTCAATATTTTCATAATGTTTTTGCTAAAACTATTAAAAGTTTATCTGTTTTGACCAAATCAAATACGTTCTTATCGATCGAAACCTCTAACTTACCTTTCAAGTCAAAACTAAAACAGCCTTTCATCATTCCTCGCCATCACCTAACCCCCTCCAAAAAAACTGTCCATCTCTTTCCTCACTCCATCCGAAGGCAATCGCAACAATTAAATAAGCGCGCGCGAACGGCACGCAAAATCCTGGCCCCCAGCCAAGCTTTAGCCAACTACTCCTCCCTGCCGTGCCGCGCCGCTCGTACCATATTTCTCGCTCCTTATGGCTCTCTCCCTCTCTCTCTCTCACTCGCATAAAGCAAAAACGAAAAGCGTCGGCGCATCATACCCTCTCTCGCCAATCCGAGCTTTAAAAGTACACGCCCGTTGTCTCCTCGTCTCGTCGTCGCCGCGCATAACGCGTGCTTGCTTGCGAGGCCAGCAGCGGCAGCAGCACTCTGTTGTGTGATATTAATACAATCACGGATCACTCCTCCCGGGTCGACTGGCTCTCTCTCTCTCTCTCTCTGTGCTCGCAGACGCTAGATTGTCTGAATCGGGGTGAACGACTTTATATAGACATAGCGCGCGCGGTATATAGTCTCTCGCGACTGACCTTTTGCTCTCGTGTGTCTTTCTCAGAGAGAGAGAGAGAGAGAGAGAGAATCTCAAAGAGACGCGCTTTGTGTGTGCAAAGAGAGCGTCCGCTGCAGATGATGTTGAGGATGTATATTCGCGGATATGGCGAGATGGACGGGGTCAGATAGTGAGCGAGGGCGTGTGTCTACACGTTCATCGATGGACGCGGAGAGATAAGGGAGTCGCTTGTGGCTGCGTCCCGGGCAATTAACAATAACGCGGATTTGTTTTCATAACGCTGCCCTATGGTGATGGCTATGTGGTAGGGTTTCTACGCTCGTTTTGCTGATGCTGCTGCTGCAGTTTCTGAGTGAAGTCTATTAGCAGTTATGAGAGGCTTTGTTGTAGATGAGGCGTACACTATGCGCAGAGTGGAAAACAAGCTTAGTCAGAGGAGAATGGGAATGAAGGCAGTAATGGTTGCCCTTATAATAACATAAAATTTAACATTGAATTATATATGTTAGATATTAATGATTCATTTACCTGGCTATATACCTAAACAAAACTTTTACAGAAGCAAATCACCAAATTAAGGCTGAATTTTGTCCCCATTTACCCAACGTCACGCCAAACGCAACCGCATTACACGCGGCGGCCCCCTCTCCTCCATTCCCCCCCAAAAAAACCGTTCACGAAACCGTATCGAGAGAGAGAGAGAGAGAGCCTCCGTTCGGTGTGCCAGCCGCCACTACCACCGGCCGCGGCCAAGGAAACCACCTGTTTCCTCATTATTTAAATTCGAGCGTTTCGGCCCCCGCGCACTCCCACGATATATCGGCTGCTCTCTGCTGCCCCAAAAACTCTTGCCGCGAAAATTCATACGCGAGCGAGGGGCCACGACTGTAGTGGCGGCTTGATGCACACACAGACAGTTAGCGCGCGCATATTGTTCTATTTACGTGGCCCATTGTTCATCCCATCCTTCGAGGGGGCGCCCAAAATTAGCAGCGCGCAGACGAGATGAGCGGAGATAGAGAGAGAGAGAGAGAGAGAGAGAGAGAGAGAGAGAGAAGAGAGGAATGCCGAGAAGCCCGACTTCTTAAATGTTTCGCCGGCTCTCTTTCTCGGTATAGCGACGATGTGCGCGCGTAGCCATACGCAAACTATATTTGAGAGAGATAGAGACCCGCGGCTATTAATGATGCCGATTAATTTAGAACTATTGAGTTTCCCAATTAGCCAATCGAGAGAGGAGGTGGAAGAAGGGAGATGGAGGAGAGAGATGGATTGCAAGGCGCGCGATATGTGCCGATGACTTCCTATTACCCCGTCGCTCTGATCGTTTTATATATATAATGGCTGGCGTAGAGAGAGAGAGAGAGGCAGAACGACGCGATTGTCTTTTTCGCCGGGCTTTCACCACCGTTTGTACGCCGCGCGATCGAAAGTTGAGCTTGCGAAATGAACTAATGATTGATTCGCTGGCTCGTCACAAAGAGAGGGGCCTCAGTTTTTGCTTGTTATTCGTAGCGAAGATGAATTTTACTTTTTAGATAACTTGCATAGTTCAGTGAATTATTAAAGAAAACATTTGAAAAATACATCCAGACGTCAATTATTGAATAAAGATACTATCTATACACAAATTTCGGTTAGAATAATGAAGAAACCTTAGAAAACCACACTCTGATGAATTATCTGTACCCCGCGCGCTATTATAACATTCCGAAACCTTACTTTCGAATCAATTGCAATGCTTGCTCTCATAACATCCTCGGTTCTATTTTTCGAACGACTAATTGAGCGACATCGCAGCCGAAGAGAGATACACCGCTCGATAGGGCTTCCTTCTCTCTCCTGCACGAAAATTAAAAAACGACTCCGACCGCAAACGGATCTATAAATTTCGAGCGAAAAAATTTCTGGGGCTTCCTTCTCTCTCTCCTGTGTATAACCACGGCTCGGTCTGTCGTCGTTCGCACGGTGACTCATATCGCGACAAAAACCGCCGTGAGATCGCTCGATTAATATCGTCTCGGATTCTCGGCTATATGGTTTTTATTATATCCAATCATATGATACACGGAAGAAGAAATGTTTTAGACAAAGAATGTAAAGGAAAAAGTTTTATAAGACAAATTTTTGGTTATCATTTAAATGACTGCGCTGTTAATAAAATATTTATTGTAATAAAACTAAAGAAATCTATGAAATTTTAACCAATTAAAGTAAATAACTTTTTTCTCTATTGTCGGTATATTACATTTATTTTATTTCAATTAAAGGAAAATCGTGATAGCAAAAAGTAGCGATAGCATACGGTTCAGTGTATGACTATATTAAAAAGAATATTTCGCAGCTGTTCTTACCACAAATTTCACCTTACTCGCCTATAAATCTCTAATACTCGAATAAATTCCCGGCGAATTTCAGCGTGAACCCACAATAGAACATTTCCAAAATATTTCACAGCGCCACAGTTCCACTTCATTGATACTTCCTCCTCCCTTATTCACCCATACCTGAAACAAAACAAGCGGCACGCGCACGCACGCGGTAGCCAAATCCGTCGTCGCGACGCGAGCTCAATGGAGCGCGGCGCAGTAGCAGACGTGTAATAATCGCTCTTCGTCTTCCATTTCTATCGCGAATTAATGCCCGGCCATTCCATTTGGCCGAATATGCGCCCTGCGTATCGAACGTGCAGTCGAGACGCGACGGCTTTCCTGTTACATGCGCGGTTTATTAAGCGTGACCCGCAGTTTCGCGAGAACGAGCGAATAAGATTATACGTGCAAAGGAAAGGATACAATGTGATTCGGAATTTTATGAGCAAGTGAAGCATTGTACATGGAGAATAGATAGCATGTAGATTGATGTTATTGTAAAAAGTTTTCTTATTTATAAAATCATAATTTTAACTGCCTGAGAAGAATACATAAGAAAAAGAACTGTTTTATCAAAAATGTATGGTAATAAAAATACAATAAATGTATAAACCACGCGAAGCGGGAGATGGTTTGTTTATCCAATAATTCTTGCTGTATTCATATTCATTCGGATAGCAATTAGTAAATTACAATTATGAAATACAAAACGCAATTTAACATTACTGTTTACAGAAGTTATGTCCTAAAAACAAATTTCTTTGAAAAAAAACCATCACCACAACCATTCCCTAACAAAGTCATTACCCGCCACCACTACTCCACATGGCGCAAATAACTTCTCCGGGCGCAATTGTAAAGTCAGCCTAAGCGTCAGGAGACGCATAAATGGAGAGAGAATGGGGCGCGCGCGCGCGCGCGAGAATACGCGAGCTCGAGCATAGAAAGCTATAATTATTAATACATGTCGTCTGCGGGGCCGACTGCCGCGCGTGTGCAGCCACACGACGACGACCTCTTGTCTCGCGGCGCTCATTTATAAGATGCACACACACAGACACACACCTCGCTCTCTCATTTCTCGCCGTCCCGACCTCTCGCACGCGCGCGCGCGCCCGCGTTTTGTCGATATTTCACTTTTTTGGGAATTCGCGAGCGAGAGAGGTCGTCGCTCATTGTTTATTCATAGTTACGGCCGCTTAGGATTTGTCAGGTCCGAGGGGAGCGAGAGAATGAGAGGGAGAAAAAGGAAGTGAGGTTTTGGATGCAACGGGTCGTGTTGGGAATGAATTTTTGAAAAGGTTTGGTAAAGTGGAGATGTTTTTATTGATTTCTTTTGACGTTTCTTTTCTTGTCGCTTTATTATGTGGTCTGTGTTTTTCTAACGTGTTAGATAATAACGGGATAGCGATATAGTGGAGTCTTTTGAAACTGAGAATTATGTTTGTTATGAGTATAGATTTCTTTTGGTACAGGAAATGTTTATGTAATCAACCATCAAAGTAGAGTCGCCGGAACGATCGGTGGTTAAGATATCAATTATACTCGGTAGTTAAAAGATGAAATCATGAATACTTATATGTTGAAAAAGTCAAGTGTTACAATAAGCATTCCTTGAAAAAACTACGTCTTTAATAAATTTTTAGGTAACATTTGTACTGAGGAAAAATTACTTCTTTTGACTTATAAAACTATTATGTTTTGTAGTTTACGCTTACACCATTGTTCTATAATATATAATCAATTAATTACATGCGCAATTATGCTATTTATCCATGAAATACATTTATATAATTATTGCTAGGGATCGAACACATCATGTAAAAGAATATTTGAAAATAAATATGAACTTAAAATAAACGATACAACTTCTAAAACTAAAAACTCTTTCAACGTAACGTATCGAAATAAGCATTAATATTCCTCCAACCAATCCCTATAACTCCCACTATCACGCCCAAATCCTCTCCAATCCGATGTCTCCTCGCCCAATCTCTCTCTCTCGCACGCAAAACCGTAATTATGAGCCCCGTGTACAGACGCGGCGCGCGCAGGGGCGAGGCCGACAGATGAAATTCCTGGCTTCTAATCCGCGCGTGCACGCTCCGCTCCTAATCCGAGAGACACTATACACGCACGCGCGGCCAATTTGTCGGCGCGCATTAATAGAGAGTACACCGCCTAATTGTAATGCCGCCCAGGGAGAGAATGTCATTTTCCGCGTCATGAGGAGAGTGAGTCAAAATTTTAAGCCGGCGAGAGGCTCGGAGTTATATCGAAGCTGAAATAGCGTAGAGGGAGGGTGTGAGAGGTAATGGGAGAGAATTCCGAGAGGCAATGTTTATTAATTTGGTGAGATGAGGAGGAGTGGGTATGGAAAAATTGAGGGTGTTGAAGTATTTTCGAGAATCGCTAATGTAATTAGTGGGAGAACAGGAGCTTAGTTGTAAATGTTATGGGAAAAGTCAGTTTATCAATAATAACGAATTAATTTGATCATTTATAAGCGTGATCAAACCTAGGTACTGCTTTTAATGTAGAAATATATGTAAATACAGAAAAGTAAACTTACAATCTGAATTATACGTTCTATGAATTATTAATGTTCTAGAGAAAATATTTAAACTAATTAGTAATCATCCTGGTAGAAAATTAACGATATTTTATAGTTAATGTTTAATGAAATTGAAGCAGTTTTAATAATATGTAACATCAACATAATGTACCCAAAAGTATAACTAGTAGTTAAGTAAAGTATCAATGTTTTCAAATGTAAATCCGAAAATTCACTTTAAATTCGTACATAATTATTATCAAATTAAAGCAGAATATTATTATTAGCCATAAATCTAACGAACAATAGGTAATATATAGTTAACATTTGTACAACGGCAACTATGTATTATACAAGCTATACAGATGATTTTAACTCCGAATCCACAAAATTATAAGAAAATTTTGTATATCTTCTAGTAAATTATGTCACCGTAAAACTAACTTTAAATAATATTTATTATTTTATTGATCGCATGTGTATTTTTTATCAATATTTTGCGCCTATTTATATATAAGTTACTAAATTTTATTCATAATTTTTATCAACAAAATATTTACAAAAAACGTAGAAAACCATACTTTTACAATTAATCACTTATTGCAAACATTTGATTCTTTACGATGTAAAAAAGAAGCGAGCGTCTTGAGGATTTAGCTAGAGCGCTGCCATCTCTGAACAGACCGGCGTACCGCCAGAGCGTTTTTACGCGTTTCAAGTAAAAACGCGGGTATACGAATTCCGGAACGTTCGATTCCTTTTTTACAGCACGCAAAGACATCGGAACGAAAATTTTTTTTCGTCTCTAACATCATTTATTAAATACTTTTCATCTATCTGCTAAATATTCATATAAATATTCACATAACAGATAGCTTTAATTTCTCTAATAAACAACCAAGACATAAAAAAATTATTTTTATCCCTAAATATTTTATGACGAGTACATATACATCCCCGACGACCGATAAAATAATCATCGGAATCGCCGGAAAAATAACGCCCCCTGAAGCCCCAACTAATTTACGACAACGAGAGCAACGCCGAAGAATTAGATGCGCGTGCTCGACTTTTCTTAATGCCCGGAAGACGTTTGACGAATGGCCGCCCGTCGACAATTTTCCGAAATTTCCCGGGGCAAGGGTAATAAATTTCGATCAGCCGGGCCGATTGAATTACGGACATTTGCGCGCGCGCGTGCGCGCTGGTGGGGGGAGAGACACAACGCACGAGATCTAAAAGTAGAGTGCGGCAGCTTTCCCCCCCGTAGCAGGGCCATATTTTTTCAAAATCTCCCGCGCGGCTGCCGCGTTGAACTTCTCGATGGTTAATGATATTGGAACTTATCTATCAAGCGGGCGCCGCCGTCGCTGGCTCTTTTCATGGTGAGCGCATTTTTCCAGGTTATCTTTAGAGGCTGCTCCAATATGTAATCTGGATGAAAATAAAGTTATCCGGGGATTAAGTAATTTATCTAGGGGTTTTATTTATTGAAATGTTTATTGGGAGGTATGGGCGTCGACGGGAAAATATTGGTTGATGTTAGTTACTGCGTGGTGGTATTTCGTAGTCAATTTCAGGACAGATATTTTCATTTTGAGTGTATTGATTAATTGATAGTATAACAAAATTGTCTTGTTTTCAAGACTTTACTTTATGAAAAATTAGTATTCAATTAAAAAATAGTACGAAGAAAGATCCTGTGCAAAATTATTAAAGCATTTTCCATAACATAATTTTTCTCTTATACGATATTTAAATTCATGATATTATTTTATGTCAAATTAAGTTCGAATTAAGTGTAATATATACCCTTTCAATGTTGACAATGGATCCCTTTCTTCTATAAATTGATTCATATCTTTTTCCATACAAGAATGATAAAATTACATGTTCTAAAAGAAAACTATATTCTATTCTTACTTTAAAATACTATAAATAAAATTGAAAATGCACAAGTATAAATAAATCAATAGAAAATGTATTAATGACTATCCAAAAACAAACACTTTTGCCAAACTTGTACACCCTACGAGCAACATTATCCACTCCATTATTAAGAACCCCAGCCGCCATCCCGCACACTCTCGCGATCAAAGTCCTGCAGAACTCTCCTCTCTCCGAAAGCCTGCCCCCACGAGCGTATAGACCCGACACACACGCCTCAGCTCTCGCAGAAGGACGACACGCGCGCGCCAAGTCCAGCTCTCTCCGCGTCGTCCGGCAATCTCGTTATTCGCGGGAGCGGATTCTCTCGGCGGTCCAATAAAGAAAAGAGTAGCTGCTGCTGCCGCTCTCGAGTCCTTCGTCCCTGGGGACGAGCACACAGCACACACCTCTTCCTCCCCCGCAGCCGCGGCGGCCAGATTTATGTGCAAAACTCTCTCCGAGTCGCCGTGGCGCTTGTGACGCGCCGCGGCATATCCCTCAGGACGGTACCGGGATAAACTTGCGCCGGATCTGCATGCGCTGCGCTTCTATCTCTCTCTCTCTCTCTCTCTCGTCCCCTGTCGCGCCTTCTTTCGTGTATATGTGTACGTATAGGGTGGAGGATGGTCATTCGCCGATGGAACGCGGGAGGAGAGGAATTTCGAGCGCAGCAACAGCAGCCGATGGTATTTTCCAGAGGATGCTGCGAGAGAAATACTACTGGCGCGCGCGCGGAGAGGTATGGGATTTCGAAGGAAGGAAGGAAGCGATGGGGAGACGACGGAAATTCGGATTTTTAGAGCTTCTGCGTGGGGAGAAGCTGATGTTTTTGTTGTGTGTGGTTGTAGTGGATGGAAGTTTGCTTTTACGATATTGATGGGTACAGTGGGAAAGTTGTACGCTATTTGCAGAATCGTGTATGAGTATGACGGTTGTCAAACATTCTGGGGATCTTATGACTTTATGGTTTAAAAATCATTCAGTCAAAATGCAATTTATAAGTATCATCAGTTACAAATTTGAACCATTGTATCCATTTGATACTGTATATCCTTTTTTTTACAACGTCTATCTTATCATTCGGAACAACCGGTACCAACTTAAATCTGAGACTAAAAATAGCCTCACAAAATTAATAACATCTACAAATTTTCTAATTTCTACAATGGAAATATACGAAACCATCACAACCCCAAATAAAAGCGAAAACCCCGCCTACCACTAGAGCGTATGAGGCGCGCGCGCGTGCAAGCCCTCCTCTCTCCGGCCACTAAAATATTCACGGATCATTTTAGCGGCGCGCTCGGAGATTAAGGGCGCGAATATAATTTAATGCGAGAGCGGCGGTAGAGCGGCGAAGGGAACGAGGAAATGCGGGCGCGGCGAAAGAGGTGTCCCCGCCGACGTACACGGTTTCTGTCTTAGAGCGCTGAATGATTCAGGGCGCCCAAACCAAATAGGAGACACACCCGCGCGCTCGCGCGTATCTTCGTCGTGTGTTCTCTCTCTCTCTCTCTCTCTCTCTCTCTCTCTCTACTCTCTCGCTCGAAGCTCGGCGTGTATTGAGAATAAGAGGGGGAGTGTGGATGGCGAAATTATATAGCGCGATCATATAGACGTGAGACGATGAAGTGGAGCTTGCGATGTGCGATTGTGGTGGGTGTTCATGTTAAATGAATAGGATATTTTTGACAGGTTGTATTAATGTTGTTGAGTGATTTAAGTGTTTTAATTTCAAAATGTTTATATTCTTGTAAATACACTGTTCTATAAATAAGTTAAACGAAGTATCGTTCAGTTAAATTACTGAATATTATACGTGTTCATTTTGAACGAATAGATATCGACAATGTAACAGTTTCCGAAGCCGAACAACAAACGAACTCGAGCCAACCCTCCAATAAACGTATCATTTACATTACTTATATTCTCCCCTCACCTCGCCGCAATTATTACCACATAAATACACCGCAAAGACCCTGCCCCGCCAATATAACTATTTCATCGAACAATAACACCACCCTGAAACCTCCACTCGTCTCTATAAAAACTTCACCGCTCCAATAAACCAGTCCCCCCCACTCTCAACCCTACAACAAAGTCTATTCTCGTCAAAGCGATATATACCGCAAATTATAAATTATCCAAGGCGCGCGAGCGCGAGGCATCAGACGTATGAGGAATGCCAGCTCGCTCCTTCTCTACAAGACAAGAGTTCCTCGAAGGTGCCAGCCAGCAGTGCTCGGTCGGCGCGTTCACACATACACAGAGAGGGAGAGAGAGAGAGAGAGAGAGAGAGAGAGAGAGAGAGAGATGCCAGTGCTCGCGCGTCGGCATGAATTAGAACGACACACGCGTCGAGCGAGCGAGAACGCGCTATGAGATGGTAATAGCAATGAGGCTTTAGCGCGAATCTCGACACCTCGCGCGCTCGTACTTTATTGACTTTAATTGCGAGCTACCGTTAGCCTCTGCCGAGCCGCGCGTTCTTTATATTCCGAGATGCTTTCCAATGAAGTAGGGGATATACCTATATACTGAATACGAATATTACACTTCTGAGCCCGAATTCCGACATGACGAAATTAATTTTTTCCGACCCGGTACCCTCGCGTATACTCATAAATCGACATCCTCAAGAAGTCTTTAAAACTATGCCTATAGGGGTTTTTGGACGTGCTGAATGCGAATATCACACGCCCGAGACCCAATTCCGAAATGATGAAAATGGATTTTTTCCGACCCGGTATCCTCGCGTATACTCAAAAAATCAAAATCCTCAAAAAGTGTTGAAACCTATGCCTATAGGGGTTTTTGGGCATGCTGTATACGAATATTACACTCCCGAGCCCGAATTCCGACATGACAAAATTGATTTTTTCCAACCCGGTACCCTCTCGTATACTCAAAAAATCAACATCCTCAAAAAGTCTTTAAACCTATGCCTATAGGGGTTTTTGGGCATGCTGAATACGAATATCATACTCCCGAGCCCGAATTTCGAGATGACAAAATTGATTTTTTCCGACCGGGTACCCTCTCGTATACTAAAAAACCGCTGCCAATATATTGGCACTTTGCTTCCTCCAAATGATTGCTTCCTCCAAATGAATTTATCACTCCTACATGTATAGTATATAGTTCAAATGTAAAATATGTTTATTCATTATATATTTTTTTCAATAATTTATTAGTATTTACAACTAGGGGGGCTGTGCCCCCCTGCGTGTTGAGCGCAGCGAGAACCCCCCCGTGCCTTACACACACCTGCTCCTCGCTTCGCTCGTCGCCCCTCCCTCCCTATGTAAAAACTTCGTTTTTACATAAACTTCATTTTTACATAATAGGCACGACCGCAATACTCAGGAGAATCTTAAAATTTTACTATTGTAAAATTTATAATAGGTACTTTATTTTCATAATTTTTATCAAAATAAAAAAACCATCGTTTTTTTGCAGACCTATCTGTTTAGGAAATGATTTGTCATGAAATATTTTTAAATAGTATACGGAAAACTATGGTTTCAGGTGTGTTTAGTCATTAACTAGAGTGGGTGAATTAAAAACTTTAACACTTCAGATTAATAAAAAAAAAAAAAACACACACACAAAGATACATTTCATACAGTTTTAACGAAAGGTGAGGTCTCTACAAGAAATTTTGAAGCGATTAATAATAAGTCAATTTTATTCCAGCAATCGTTGCAAATACAAAATTTAAATAATTTTTTTTTATTTTTGTTTATTTTTCAATGGTTACGTTTCTTATAATAACAGAAAAACCTAGAACATTTTTCTTTTTTATGAAATATAGGTATTTTAATTCTATTTTGAATGCTACCCATTCCCTTCGAATACATAGAG
>JAPYZO010008429.1:0-11420 GCA_030522905.1 Torymus flavipes | reverse complement strand
AATGGATAATGTAGGGCATCATCAGTACTATACAGTACCACTGATAAATTAATAAAAAATAATATTTTTGACCTTGAAATTCAGACAACACGAAATTTTCAGAGTTATAGATATCTCAAAATCCTGAGGTGATGGGACCAGATCGATCCCGGATTCGAATTCTGCAACCCCAAAAACATAAGGTGTACATGGTCTGGCCCGTGGGTTTTGACATTTTTTTTTTGTGTGGCTGTGTAATTTATTGACACATTTTGTACATTCACGAGGGCTAGTTCAATAAAATTCAATCGAACATTGTAAGAGACCGTTACCATCCGCGCAAAAAATGAAGACTTAGCAATATATTGCTTGGGAAGTGAGAATTATATAGGAAATATGACTACACATACATTGCCAACATATATTTATACAGCGCTTTGTTCTCGTAAGCAATACTTATTTTTATATTGCACGTAGTATAACCCATATTTTGTGAATAAAAAAATTTTCATTAACTTAATCAACATTTCCCCCATACATTGGCACACATTGCTCTCAGCCGAGTTGTCTCCTTTCACCTATCACCCGACGAAACGACCTACTGAGCTATAAGTACAACAAATCAATTCAAATATATCCTACAAACAAGTGCCATGCTCATTTCAATATAGAGAAAGTTTTATAGAAACGTTGTAAAATAAAAAAAATTGATGTTATCTTGCAAATTCGACATTATTCGACAGCACACATAACTGAATTGATGGAGGGAGAAAAGGAAGAGAAGTAGCCTGTTGAGTGATAGAGTAACGTGAAATGTATTTATGCGGTCGGTCATATTTAGCGCGAGCGGGAAAGCCGGGACGGGCGCGCGCCGTGGCAAGAGAGCTTAGGCGTTGTTCGGTAAGTAGATGAGGTACGCGCTCGGGTCAGCCCCGCGAATTTGGAATTCTTGGATGCTATTCCCCCGGGGCGCAGGCGGCAAGCCGCGCGGCTCCGACGACGGATCAGCGTGGCTCTAACTCTCGGACTTATAAATATGATAATGCGCGAACGAGGGACGAGGTAGAGGATGTACGAAATACGCGGGCGGGCTGCTCGCTTTCGCGCTCTCTGATCCTCCTTTTTTCGTCTCTCCTCGCGCGACTACTACAGCCCCGCTCTTGATATTGGAAATCCAAAAGCACGACTATTGAACTTTGTGCGCGCGTGCGGCGCTGGCTGCGACGGCGGCGGGAGTGGCGGGATGCGCGAGTGCGAAGAGAGATTCTTTTATTCCTTCGGGGAGAGCCGAGCGCCTGCGTAGAGGATGAGGTGGAGAAAGAGGAGGAGAAAGCTATTCATGGAATTTATAAAACGAATCGACGATCGAACGCCGACTCGTTTTCGGTTTGGCTCCGTGTCCTCTTTGTCGGCGTCCTTTTTTCTTCGTTACTTCCAAGCAAACGTGCGGCTTCTAAGGTCTCGGGAATATAGCCGAGTTCCCAAGCTTGTCGCCGGGAGACTTTAATGATTCCGCCTTCTTTGATCCCCCTTTTCCACGTCTAGGGCAATTATGCTGCTCTGTGTATACAAGCCCGAATTTCCTATTTATTATTTTTCAGAAATTTATTTAACTCGTCTAACATGACTTTACCGAATAAGCTATATTGTCCTTTTTTAACAAGATTTTATAAACATAATGTTGTGCTAATCACGGAGACTATTTAATGTAATATAATAGTGTTCAATGAGAAAATTACAATAAAGAGGTGCATCGAATTAATGTCCTAATTTCAAAGCTCTCCATGTGTTAAAGACGATATGATTATTTGAGGTGGCTGCGATCTAAATATGGATGATTTAATTAATAGATAAAATGATAGATACATTTGATTGTGATCCGATACGCTATAGACAGTCGGATATTAATATTCGCTCTACATTTCAGAAATTGTCACGTTTGAGTGATGTGAGTGACTGCTAAATCGTCCTTCTGATTTCGCCGTAGGTTGTACGCGCATGCGCAGTGCGTCACACTTGCACACATCTCATTATATTTTTGGCGTGCATGCCCGCGGACGAGTTGCCGCGCACGCGGCTTGCATCCGAGTAGGTAGATAGGGAAAGCGAGAGAGTATGAGAGCACGAGAGAGAAAGCGAGCAGGAAGAGAGTGGAACAGATAGAACTGCCAAGCGGGATCTGCGGGATCCTTTGAACGAGCCAATGACACGGCAAATACAAACGGCATCTCCATTAGAATAATTAGCCGTCGTCGTCGACGCTGGCTACGCTGTGCGTCGCGTACTCTCGCGCCTGCGTTCGCTTTAATTACGCCAAGTAGTTGACGGCGAGGTGTGTTATTTCGAAAAGCTGATGTGCAGAATCCTTATCCTGCAGAATATTAAAAATAGAACACATGTAGTCCACATTCAGAAGCGCCCATTTTCGACAGTTTTAAGAACAAAGAGAACGATTAATATAATGTGAACGTACACAGAAATATATCAGAAGAATTTATGGAGCTCAGATCCACAACAATAACAATATAAAAGTTACAAATTAAAAAAGTAAAAAGTACATTTCAGAGGGTAAAACAGTAAAACGAAATAAATAGATATCACGAGTTCCTACAATTCCGCTTTTTTGTAAGTATATTTCAAGTAAAAACTTATATGCATAACTCCACAACATGGTACACTCATGGCCAAACAAAAACTATTGCATACAACCTGGACACAACGCACGCTCTATCCTCTATCGTGATTAGCGTGACCCTCATCACCGAAAGTGTGACACAGATTATTACCTGTATAACGGAGAGTTGTCCAGCAACAGTCAGTGGCGAGTGCCGTGACCATCACACATTTTATTGAACTTTTTTGCATCCGATATTTTATATACTGTATTCATAAAATTCACAAACGAATATGATTAGTGACATTCTCGTAACAATTAGCATTCACATGTGTTATAACGTAGTAACTATCGCTATTAATGTACCCTTAAATTACTTTGTTCAAAAATTGTAATGGAAGAACAATATTTTTATATAAAACTTATCAACATCATAAAATCACAATATAAAATATTAAATGCGTACAAATTAAATTATTCAATAAGCTGGAATCACTATGATTATAAATAACTCGATAAAAAGAAATTATCTATTTTATCAAGGATCAAAATAAAATATATTTATTGTTTTAATAAGTTGGATCAGCGAAACTATATTTACGAAATGCCAATATTGACGTAACTTCTATTTTTGGAATGCTAAAGAATATAAAACGAAAGAATAAATGAGAAATCTCTCATGTAGGTATATACATAATTTTTTTCAGGAAAACTAATAGAGTACGAGTCGCGAACGTCAGACGGTCACGACGTTATGGCTGGCTGATATATGTATAAGGCCAGTGTGTTATGCGCCACTGCTAATCCTTCCTTTCGCCGCGAGAGCATTTCAATTTCATTAGCCTAGCTTACACCCTCTGGCCCTCGTAATATTCCGCGAGCTTCCACGTATGCTTGTGTTTGTGGTTGTACACGCACATACAAGCATATATATGTTCGTGTCTTTCTCACTCTCTCTCTCTTGCTCTCTCTTTCTGTCCCTCGCTTATTCAAGCGCGTAATTCACAACCGGAAGCTGCTCACCGACCGGAAACGCACACACCGCGTCCGACCATTGTTATGAGCCCGCGTGCCAGGTTTTCGCGCGCGCGCGCGCGCCAACTCCCTACTCGCTCTTGCCAGCTCTTAATATTGTTCGCTCTCCACCCTCGCGCGAGCTCACACACTTGTTTTAACACTTATACACGCCAGTGCCTTCTCGTTTTTCGTTTTTCACTTTGCAGCCCATGACCCACCACTAGTCAACTTCTTCTCGCGTTCATCGCTCTTTTTATTCTTCTTTCTGCACTTTCTTCTCCCTTTTGCTTTGTGGTATCGCAGCTGTGCTGCTCTTTTCAACTTTCGCGGTTTGCGCTTTTTACTTTCAGCCAACATCGGGTATATCGATCTGTTTTGTTTCGCACTTTTCACGCGCTTTTCCAAGTAACTCCCCTTCCCTTCCGCATACACTTTGATAAGCAGTTTATTTCTTTGCTCAACACAGAATTTGTTCATTTCTCGACTTGCATTGGCTATGCACTATTACAATTAATGATTTAACAGCTACTACACGCTAAAAGCTATTGTTGCTTGCTTTGTAATACAGCGAATGTTCACCGGTTACATTTGCGTTAGAAAATATATGGAAAGCCAATTTCCGATACGAAATTCGCTCAACTGGCTTCCAGAAGAAGAGTGCACCGCCTCCACCCTTAAGTCACTTGTAAATGGGAATACTTGCTCATTCTTCTTTTTTTCATGCGTATTAATTTTATTTCGTACGAGCGTAAATACTTCCAATTCCAGCCAAAATTTCCGAAGAAACTTAACACGATGCCATGAGCATCTATCGTTCGGATGCTTGACTCTCTCAACTTCGTCACTCTGAAGACATTGAATATCATCATGATGAGCTTGTTCATAACTGACTTTTCCTTCTATTAATATGGTGCCGTAACAGGTAAGTAAACTCTATAACTACATTTGGAGTATTTTGGAATATGCATTTTACTCAAACGTCTTGTTCTTTAAGGACACTTATATATTATTATGCTTTCTAAGATACCTTGGGTCATTATGTAATATTTTAATTTAAAGAGAGAAGAAAAAACTAAACAATAAAACCAGTTCGACTTGGGTTTGGCAATTTGTCAAGGACCAATCAACGATGACTTCGTCTAAGCGATGCTGTGTATTGACGAACACGGTGCCGTACTCTCTCTCTCTCTCTCTCTCTCTCTCTCTCTCTCTCATTCTCTCTTTCGGGTAGCAGTAGCAGTACTGATGCCTACGCCGTGTGTTGCTCTGTCATTATTGATTTGCGTCGTGCACAAAAGTGAGACAATCTATATGCGGCCGTTCAACCTCACGATTATTTGATTGTTGCATTAGCTGCATAGTTGCAGCTGATAAGTTACAGAGAAGATTCATTACTAGGAAGTAGGAAGAAAGAATACCTCAACAGCACCTAAATTTTAATTTATTTTATCGTATTTAAACAAAAATATTAGAAAAAAGCGTTTCTTTACGACCTCCGAGACGTTATTAAGTATGCTCTCTTAAATTCCTAAATGATTCCATCCATTAGATTTTTCTGAAAACGTTTTTTAAATTAGTAATTCATCAGAATAACGCTTTAATTTTTGTAAATTCTAACTCAGTGTCTATCGCACTAAAATCACATAGTACCCTCCGCATTTTGATTCTTGTTAATCCTTGTGCATCGAACTCTAGGGTAAGTCATGTTCTAGTCTGTAGTCTAGTCTAGTCTCTAGTACTAGTCTTACTTGTAGCAAATTAATGTAATTTAAATAAATTTTCTATTACAGCTAACAATGATAAACTTATTATTACATTTAATAAAATATTATATGTTTAACGAATATTTGAAAATATTTTAAGCCTCTGAAATTGCACATATACAATATATACACTTACACGGTCAACAGAAAAAGTCACAAACGCTAATGAGTTCCTTACCTGTAACAAAATAAAAAATTATAAAATTAGTATATACTAATATATTTCGTTATAATACTTTATAAAATATACATAATCACTGTGAGTTGATTGATAATTTTGTAAACTTTTACTCTTCAAATTATGTTATTGACACTTGGTATATTTTCTAATGACAAAAAAAAATTAATTCATCAACCCTGATAGAAATTGAAATCATTTTTTGGATAGTACTCTCTAAAAATAAATATGTGAAAAGTCGTTCACTGGTACGAATAAGTGATAAATTTGACTAATTCTTTCGTAAATATTCAATTATTGAAAAGTGGAATAAAATTTTCACTGCGTAATAAGTAAATAATCACTAAGAAATTAGTCAATTTTTTTCAAAATGATGGCAAAATGATTGGTCCATAAATTTCAGAGATATTGAAGGTAAACATTTTTTAAACGTTTTTTTCAAATAGTAATTTCTCGAGAACGGCTCGATGTATCAGCTCCAAAATTCATAGACAATTTTGTATTTGATATAGATAATATGTGTGCTAATTTTCATCAAGATCGAAAGATCGAACTTTTTTAGATATTTGATATTGAAAATTTTCGTATTTTACAAAGTCAATTCATACCTAATTGAGAGTGGGTTTTGAGTGTTAGTCTTAATGTTACTTCAGTATTACTTGAGTGTTATTTTAAGGGTTTCTTCAGTGTATTTTTGAGACACCTAAACTAAGTTACGCCCACGCACGATTAATATCGAAAATGAATGGTTAGTTTTTTTGCAGGTGGTCAAAAAGCAGCACTTATGAGCATTCCTTCTTTATTTGGAGAAACATCCCCAAAAAACTACATGTATCCTACTCAAATCAGCGTTTATTTTGTTTAATAAAAATGAACTTTTATTCAATATTATTTTATTATAAAAAATAAAAAAACCTCTGTTTAAAGTAATACCCACGTAAAAAACCGCTGTCAATTTTCAATGGCACGTAACTTCCTCAAACTTATTTTGCTGATTCCTTTAATTAATTTTTAATGACAAAATATATCATTTTTGCAACAATTTATGACATAATTATAATTAAATTGACCCTGGTGGAAATCGCCCATTTTTCTCCCATTTGTGAAACGATTTTTCCCACATTTTCTAGCCACTTTATGGCCAGTTGACCGAAATCGTTAGTAAATGACTCTTTTTAACACAGTATCCAATTACACTAAGCGCTGTCAATAATAATGATTAAAAAATCAAAAAAGAATTTTAATTAATCATCCAACTGCAATACCTTTGCATGCTATCGTCACATCTGTATGTAAATTTAAGAATCCTTTGACCAACAGTTCTGCAAAAACTATTTTAATTAACTTTTTCCTATGTATCGTCTGCCCTATCCAACGAACTTTAAAAAGAGATACGTACAGAGTGGAAAAAAGAAAGAGTGAATATACGCACGCACAACACGCGATCCCCAGTGTAGGTTCGCGGAATCGCCATAGTAGCTGTGGGTATTTCTGTCGAATATCTATCTGGCGCACAGCTGTTTGCGCCCCTCTCTCATACACAAACACACACATCTCGACACAATTTCTTCCATAAATTAACCAACAGTAGCAAAACATTCTTCACTTGTGAATACTCAATAGTATCAATTAATTTTATTCCCATGTTTTTTTTTCTTTATTTTATCATATCCATTTAACATGATTAATTAGGAACTTTTAAATTTTGTTCGAAGCTAAATTGAGCATGATGAAAACGGAATTCTGGACAAAAGTTCAGCTAAGTCTTATTATAAATCAATAATTCTACTTTATGAATAACGTATGATAGTTTAATATTTCAATTTTGTACAGAATAACAGTTTTAATAAAATCAAGATATGTATTTGTATTTTGAACATGGATAAATTCTCTCTTTGATAGATTAAATGATATCAATGCGGAATAAAAAAAAATTGAAAAATCAGTTGAGAACTTTTCCTATAAGATATGTGTAGCCTAGTAATCGATTTCAGTAAGACGACTGAACGTATCAGTCGCTAAAGAAAGTATTTAGAGCACAACGTAAGAGAAAATGCAAAGCCAGGAATAGAACTTCTGGATTCTGTTGGATCGCTGTCTCAGAGAGACTTCTGCTTAAATTAGAGTCTTGAGTGGTAACCCGCTCATATAGATTTTCTAAACCTCTCTGTTAAATTGTTCGTATACTAATATTTAAAAAATATTCTTTTAATTGTTATTAGAATAGAATAAGTATATGATTACTTTTTAACAAAGTAAACATTAATATTTTTTACTGTATTACTCAAAATTACTTTGTATATCTTATATTAAAGACTATTAATGTATAAGTTTTAAAATCTTATACTTATAGTACATTACGATACGTGTGACTTAAGTAGCCCATTATTGCACCGCATGAAGTTAGCGCGCAAGCGTAGCGAGAGCGATAATTCTGATAAGTATCGTATACTATTTTATAGCACGTTTACCTAAGTCCGCTGTCACGCCTATTCGTGCCTTAAGCAGTCCATTTTTGCACGGTGAGGTTAGCGGCGGATTTCCTGCACCAAACTCTCCTGCAGGATAGAATCGCTAGGAGATGGAGAATATTCCTTGCTCCAAGATCTTGAATGGCCCTTTGAATGTCGGGGTTGCCGGCGTACTTCTGTACCTTGAGAGTCCGAGCTCGCTCAAGGTCGGGCTGTTTGCCGGCAACTTAGGCGTCTATATCACGACACCCTAACGCACTCCTTCGCTGGTGGGGATATGTCTCGTTATCCACAATGAAACTCTAGTGTCGTAAGTTTCTATCAATGTAAGTGAGGATGGAGTTATGGTGAGCAATTTGCACGCTGTGGGTGTGGGAGCATATCTGCAGGCCATGGTTGTTGGTTTCCGGCAATGCGCACCCCACACGGTAGCTCCGATCGCTGTATCTCTTCCAGGTGATTCTGGCTCTGGTAGGGAGGACACCGATTTTTATCTTGTGACAGTTGATATATTCTCTGTCGATAAGAAGTGCGATTCCGTCCGTTTCGTTCTGGGTTTTGAGTGGAGCTTCGTCAAGCGTTGAAGGAGGGAGCTCAGCTAACTGGCTAGAGGACGCGATTGCCTGCCTTCTATCGAGAATTTGATTCCCAGGTAGACTCAGGATTCCTCACGGCTAGGTGCTCGTACTGCTTGGCCCAGAATAGTGAAGGTGGCTCTGGACCACTGTCTTCCTTCTATTTGAATCTCCAAAGATGACGGCCGTGTGTAATTTGGTGTTGTTGAGCATTAGCCCAATCCTTGGGGTAACTCGTCGTGTAGTCGAGTAGGTGTTGAAGACCGGTTAGTGAGTCGGTGAATAGGACCAGGTCGTCAGTGAAGGCCATGGCTCGGACGATGATGTTATTGAACATAGCACCACATTCTTAAGAGAGAGACAATGGAGAAGATAGTCCATGATGATGTTGAAGATGACCGGCTCGAAGTAGCCCAGATTCTCATCCGTAGCCTGATAGCGCGGTAGAGTTTCGCGGGTAATAATCTCGGCGATACGAGATCATCTCGGGAGAAAGACCGGCTGCTTCTATGGCAGCGAGAAAGATGGTGTTATCCACACTGTCAAAGGCTTTGGCAATGTAGAGCGTGGCGATGTACAGCAAGCGGAAAGTAATGTACCGACTCTGTGTTATTCTGCCACTATCAATCTCACTCCGGAACGCTCGTTCTGCTCGTCTATCTGAATGAGTTGGCCTATCCTACGTGCTAAGACTTTGTGTACAAGACTGGTGAGCGCAGAGGAAATGGAGATTGGTCGAAATCTCCAGGCAGCTTGGCTCCAGGTTCTTTGGGATGAAGACTGTTCTTGAGATCGCGAGATGCTCAGGTAGTTTTGCACACCAGAGGATGCGGTTGCATACCCTTGTGAGAATGCCTGATCATATGGCTATGCGTTGGCGGGCCGTGAGACCACCAGGGCCACGGGACACGGTCAGTAATGGCTTAGATGTCCTCGGATGAGATTGGCTGTGATAGGATTGTCAAACATCTTCGACGGGAGGTCGAAGGCTGGGCACATTGCGGCTTGGTGTTTATTGCCGGCTGGGTAAAAATGTTGGTTCAGTAGACCTCCATGGTATCTCTGTATTGCTTCCAGTGCCTCTTGACCATGGCGTACTCTCATCCCCTGGCGTTTCTTCTGAAAGTAGGTGGCGCTGATGGCTTTCGATGGTGGAGTCCTCTGACAGTATTAATGATGAAGGTTCGCCCACAACCATATTCGCAGTGGAACGAGGGGGGCTCTTCCCGTAGAGTTGGTTGCTGGAACGGCCGCATCAGTTGAAGGCTGGATTGAGATTTATTATCTTGCTTAGCACTTTTAAAGCACTATAGAATAGAAAGGTCCAGGGTGGATATAATAATTGTATTTTTACATGCAGATATTGAAAGATGTTACGCGAAATAACAATTGAATAATTAATACCTTAATAGTCTGTACTTAATTAACATGAATAATAATAGTTCTACAAGTTCGGATATCTGTTTGAATTACATATTTAAGCAGCAACAGGGTATCGCGCTAACTCTCTCAGGCGTTTCTTAACCACTACGCTCTCTCACACTCTGCCAAAGTTCAAGGTGGCCCCGAGGGTGTATCTCAAACTTCTAATACGATTCTGCTCTGTGAAAAAACGCGTGAAAAAAGGAAGCGCAAAACAAAGCGCATGCGAAGCCAAAAAGCGTCATTTGTAGAGAACCGCGGCGCTACCGCGAGCGGAATGAACTCTCCATAATTAAACGCGGACACGGCGAATTAAAACGATAAATACCGGAGTATGTGCTCGTGTGCGCACGTATACACAAAGCGGCCCGAGAGACTCGCGGCGAGAAGACGCGCTCACTGTGTGAAGCACGCTCCATAGAGAGCGAGAGGGAGACAGACAGAGAGCGAGAGAGAGACAGAACGCGAGAGGTGGGGAGGGAGAGAGATAGTAGAGCGAGCGCATGTATAACGGCCCGCGGCGGGCCGTCGCTATTTTCCGACTGCGTGCGCCCGGCGAGCCGCGCGAAATTCGTCGTCCGCCCTTTGTTTGGCCTTGTGAATTTATTAGCGCATGCCGCGCTGCCGGCCGCTCACTTCCCCTGACGAGACCTGCCCACGAATTCGAGATCGGTATACTTACAAAGATTTGTTGCTTCTGACTCTCGCGTCGGGATATTTTTGGAGAGACCTTTTGTCTGCCTCTGCGACTGTTTGCTCGAGACTAAGGGTTACATAAATAGAATGTTTGCCCTTCGATCGCCCTCGGGGGGCAATGTGCGCTATTACGGAGTGCAATAAGAAAATCTCAACCCATATATATACGGATTGGAAAGGTTTGTGTATAAAAACGAACCGCAGGTTTCAAAATACTTTTTTAGAATCTTGTTTATATTGGAGAAATAACCGAGTAAACCCCAAAGAATGAAAAGTTCACGCTAACTTTTTTATTCATCTCAGTTCGTATAATAGGTACTATCTGGTGTATAAAAAATGACAGAAATTCAATGGAATGTTTTAAAAAAGAAAAAACATACAGAAATAGATTATTCAATTTGAACTTTTGGAGGTTATATTGATTTCATAGCAATTGTCATATGCACCCGCAGAGTTTAGTGGTGGGTAGCGAGGTTTCAAGTTGTGTTAACTTGATATAATCTTGACTAATTTTACTTGGCTCTAAAAAGTAACCATCAGTTTTTTTCTGTCGGTGTGACAAGGGGCAGAACTGCAGTCCTGCTCGGTAACTTTACATCACTGGTACATACTTGTATCTCTGATAATCAATGCAAATTCACTGATAATTCGTGAATATTCACTGATGGATAAGTATACCTATGATTTGGTAGTCATCAATTCATA
>JAPYZO010008427.1:0-14678 GCA_030522905.1 Torymus flavipes | reverse complement strand
TGCCTCAGTAAAGATTGTTTTTTTGTTGTGTCTTACGTTACAAAGATGTGTGACTTTCTGTTTTACTATAAATTTATATAACGCCTATATGTTACACCATTATAAAACGTAACACCATGATACCCCACATCAATTACGCAACACTTAAGATGTTATCCATCCTAATTATATATAAAAATCAAAGCTCTGTTATTGAAACAATGCTCCTCTTATTCCACACTTCCTGTGAAACACTAGTTAGTCGAACGTTAAACAATCGAATGTTTACGGCGTCAGTCAACGCATTATCCTCGGACGTCTTGATAATTGTTTCGCGTACGCGCGTATAGTAATCCAGTAAAATTTTCCACTATTCGTCATATAGGATATAAGCATGCAGGCAAATGTTACCTACTGCTTATAATACTCCTCGAAAGAAGTCGCTCGCGCAAACGTCCCATCGGACTTATGGCCCTTGGGCGGCCAGCCGAGCAGAGTGCGCGTCGTTGTTCACGGGGCCCAGGCTAGCATGTAATTATATTCAGCGGCAGAGCGGCGAACGGAAGCCGGCGGTGTAAGTATAACGCGATTCGAGGAGCGCGCCCGAAGAAAACCATACGCGCGCGCCTTTGTTCGACAGGCCGAGGCGAATGTGCTCCCGGCGCGATTGACCGGCCTTGGCTGCGGGGCCTCCTTCGGATTCAACTCTTTTTTTCGACATTTTTGCCGGCTCACGCGCGTGTGTGTCAGTATATGTACGTAACGCGCGGAGAATCGATTTTTTTTCCCAACGCCGTAGCTGAGAATCGCGTGATCACCGTGATTTTAATGCCTCTCCCAGACGATTCGATGCGCCGGGGATATATACGCCAAGGGTTTCTGAACCAGCCGAGGAGTTATATCGCGTGATGCGTTTCATTTCTCGGCTCGGCAACAGCTCGACTCGCGCCGCCTACTCCTTCGGCGCGTTTTTCTCTCTTCATAATCGAATATCGCTCCTCGCGCGCGTGCCGAGGTGAAAAGTGAATAACGTATATAGGTGTGCACTTCAAATATTTGCGCGGACAGTATGCTATACTTTGTTCGAGCGAGGTGTGAAAAGTGGAACAATGGTATTTAGATAGTAGCCGGTGTAACGTTCTCGGAAAAGAGTTGTTTCTAATCAATCAAGTTTTTTAATAGCTATAAGGAAAAGATAAAGGCTGTTGATTCAAAAAGAAAGTCAGAGCATTCTTAGAATCGAAAATTTATTTTAACTAATCAAATTTAGGATTACAAAGGAATTTACTAAACCTTGTTATTAAATTGAATAAAATTTTGTGACAGCAATTAAAATGCATTCTCTTGCTATAAACCTTTTTTCTGATAAATCATGTTACGATAGTTTTTCAGGAAACGCTTATAGGGGCAGCAACTACTACTTCGTCCATTCCTATAATTACACGTCATTTTCTTTTGTGAAATCATTGATTTATAGAGATATTATATGAGTAGACACTGGGTATTATAAAAAAATGTGAAGTACTACTGTACAAAGGTAGAAAAAAAAGAAAAAAAAATTAAAATTAGCAAGTACAAAAATTCTAATTATTTTCATTTATTTACATATAACTACTGCGATAGACTGCAAACGACAGGAAAGAAAAGCGATGGAAACAAATCAATATTTCCAAGTGAATGTCTGGTTTCCGTTCAAATGAATCCGCGAGTGCACGTATCGACTAGACGGTCTCTCGGTACCCTCCAGCTCTTGAATTTCCATGGAAGACTCATTGTCGTGCAAAAAGCGGAAGGATCGAACTGTTCGGAGCAGACGCGCGAGAAACAAGCTCGCCGTCGCCCGCACGTCGGTCTCTCGCTTTTACTGATAATCCTCAGCCTTGGCGCGCTCACGTACATTATATATATAGGTACGCGCGTATACACATAGGCGTGTGCGAGGACTTGATAACGGCTTACTCATCTCCCGGGGATGTCTCCCGCGCACACGCAAAGTCGTCGCTCTTTGTTGTTTCGCGCTCTTTAACGCCCGCTCGTCGTGGAAAAGGGAGACGCGCGCGCACGCAACCAAGCGAGGCGAGTCGCCGTGTGTAGCCTTGTGCATCGCCATTTTCGCCTCCTAAAATCACGTCTATTAGTCAGGCCTTTTAGTGGCGCGGCGATAAGGCTTTTCATGTTTTCTCGCATTATTGTCTCGATGGTCTCTTTCTCTCTTCCAATGACTAATCCCGTATATGATATAATGGGTCGCGCGCTTATTTAACATTACTCGCATGAATAAGATTTTAGCGTGAAAAGTATCGTTATAAAAGTTGACGAAGGTGCGTGAATATATACTTTCTATACTTGTCATGATTGTAATGGATTTGATTTTAATTTTTATCAGAGTACAAGTCATTCTAGAAATGAAAGTTATTATATTTGGATTATTTGCTCGTATTAAATATGTATAAATATGAGAATTTGATTCGATTGAATTATCAGCAAAACATTTATATTGCTTTTAATTAAACGGTTGAATGTTAGATAATATAGCTTGTTCATCCTAACTATAAGTGTACTGAAATATTGTTCTATAAATATACGCATCTAGAATAAAGAAAAATAACAACAGCATTCATTACGTAAAGCAGAATTTAAATAAAGATAAAAACTTTATACTCTTAGCCCCTCATTATGCAAATCTCTCATTTGAAGTAGACTGACTAGACAGCAATAGATCTTTAGAGACACGCGGTCTACGAGTTCTCTTATAAAATAACGTACTTTCCATTGCACTATGAATCGTAATATATGCCTTCAGTTGACCGAAAAAAAGGTTCGAACGAACGTCGCGCACAACGATAAAATAGTCGTGGCTTCCAAGGCTATGGAAAAGGCGAGGACTTGAATTGTCACGGCTGGCTTGGTTCCTCACGCGCCTTTAATTACCGGATCGTCTTGCAGAGAAACAGAGAGTTGCCACCGCCGCGCTCCGCTACTCGCACGCGAGCTATGTAGCAGAACAATTGCCCGCGGGGCGACGGCATCAGCGTCGTGCGTGCGTCCCTTTACCGACGCGGCAATGACATGCTTTCGGGCTCTCGCGCGCCTCGCGATTAGCGATCGGCGAGTCTCCTCGTTAAGATGCGTATTTTCGCTCTCGCACGTGAAGCCGCTCTAGAAACTCGCGGCGCGCCTTTATCGCCGCGGCGATTGATTTTCCTCGTTTTTGCTCTCCTCGCATTTTCATTAACTTTTACCCGCAGTTTCACTTATGCCGCGTATACAGTTTCATGTTCGCGCGCATTCAGATTAGGCGAGTTATCGACTGCCCCGTGTCCGGACTATGCGTCTTGCTTTCAAAGAAGTCGGGTATATTTTTTAGATTTTAGTGATTCTCAAAATCGTTTCTATTAGAAAGTTACACTTGCTATCTACGTTAACGTACCAAATGTGTATAAGTATAAGCTTTATGAGTGAGTTTTTATTATAGCGTAAAATTATTAACTTAGAAACTCAACGGCTCCGTGTTATATTGCATTAAAAATATAATTAAAATTAGAAAAGCTAAAGTCTACAACTTTACTGGGTATAGTCAGTAACAACAGAATATATGCACTCGGATGGCTACTTTTGTAACCAATGAAGAAATGACGTTTAAACAACCAGCATGAAATTATACTTATTGTTAGTGTAGTTTGCATGTTTTCATAACGAAATTAGTGCGTAAAATATTTCTTTAGAAGTAGTTAAAAAGTGAAAGTACAATGATGCTTATAGTCTTCTGTAATAATTTAGATTGATGTAAAAAAATGTCACTCGAGTGTAATATCTACTTAGCTAAAAAATGACTTTAATTTAACTTGATTGATGACATGAAAGATTTTTTCATAAAAGTAGTCCTTACCATTTATTACACGTTTAAGTGTATTTTGAAATATTTTCTATTATATTTTATATCGCTTTGAGCGTTAATAGTTAATATTAATGTTAGTTTTGTGGATTATTATTGAAGTAAATAGATAATGAAGATCATCAATAAAGAAAGAGGCTCGTTTCTCTCTGTTAAATTGTAGCTGTATTAACTCCTCTTATCCTCTTTAAGCGTTATTTCGAGCAGACTTACGTCAAGGTCTCGCAATCATCGGGGTAATTGTCGCGTAAAATATTACTTCGTCGCACAAAGCCGTCAATTTAGCCGCAAAAATGATTTCATCCTTCCCGACTTCGTCGCGAAATCCACTGATCCGATGCTTCTTATATACACGGTGCGACGAAAATTTAGTGATTGAGGCTTCGGGCGATCTATCGGGCGTATGCGCGCGGACTTACCACCCTGGAGAGTTTTCCGAATCCGAGACGCACGAGCGCGCGCTTCTTCTCCTCATTTCGGTGAGGGCATAAATGTCGTATAGCTCGTAGATGGCGCGGAAATAATTCAGCGGGCTGTGCCCGCGAGTGCGCCCGCGAAGATTTATTCGGGCCACGTGCACTAAAGGCTTTTGGCTCTGCTGCAGCTCTTCTCCTCCGTGAAAAATGGAGTGTGTACTCGCGAGGTTTACTTCCGCTTGAGCTCCTCGCCTACTTTGCAGGCTCATCGATTGCTCATTCGATTTTCAACTGAGGATGAAAGATGATTACGAATTTTTTTTTCTTTTTTATAGTTTGCAGAACCGAGTAGAGTTTGCATATTGCATATATGGATACAACATAATTTTAGTCGGCAACGAAAAACCAACGTTAACAGAACAGAAACACCTTTTCACTAATTTCATACTTTACTCTATTTACATAACGCCGGCAACACGACCAACAGCTACTGCAAAAAAGTAGACAGGAAACATTTTCTAGCGCTTGCTTTATATGCTATTCACCCCCTGTAGTCTGTAGATAAGATCTTATTTACTTTTCCCCTACAGTGCGCATCTAGGCCGATTTTAACGCACGCTTGTTTTGTTTTTTCATTTTCCTTTCTTTGTGCTTGTCTATGTATTTGTAAGTGTTGGATGCCATGAGAACTTTTTTTCCGAACAATTTGTTGCTGCGATTCTTTATTGTAAATTTTTTATTTCCAGCCCACGTGGCGTCTTTGGGGCGAGGAAAAGGGTGACGGCGTTATTTACACGGTTTACCTTAAAAAAGTCCGCTATCACAGGCCCACAAGAAGTCTCTCTGCTTCGGTAAGTTGATTCGATAGTTACAAGTTTTGTTATTTTATTTGTAATATAACAAGGTTTTTCTAATGTTATGTTAACTCTTCCAGAACAAAATTAATCTTATGTACCTCTTGTACGATATAGATATATTGTTAAAAATTAAAAACTTAACATATAAAAGTTAGGCGTTAAAGTAAAAAGGTGTGCGTTGATTTGCAGGACTCGGACGACGAGATCTCGCATCTAGAATGGGAGACAGTGCGCGTGCGCTTCCTGAAGGCGGGCACGGTGCAGCGGCTCGTGGAGAGCCTGGCGAACGACGACGGGGAGCTCGAGTCGACCTACATAAACGTCTTCCTGGCAACCTACCGGGCGTTCACGACGCCGCGCGAGGTGCTCGAGCTGCTGCTCGCTCGCTACGACTCACTCGACGAGTCGGCCAACGCCCAGCACCGCAAGACCCTCGTCCAGGCGCTCCACGTCTGGCTCGACGCCTATCCAGGTGACTGGCGCTCGCCGCCCAACCACCCGCTGCTCTCGCGCCTCCTGGACTTTGCGCATCGCCGACTCTCCGGCTCCGAGCTCGAGCTCAAGGCCCGGCATCGGCTGCACAGGTTCTCTCAGCGCGACGATCAAACTGGTTCGTATTTTAGAACTTCTTTTTCAATTTCACTTTTCTCTCTCGTAATATTCTTTGTGTTTTTTCTATATTTAGAGAACTCCAAAAGTTCACAATGTCTTAAAACGTTTAAAAGTCATAAAAAAATTTTTTCCGTTACTTAAACTCAATTGGAAATTAAAAAAAAGTATTTGCAACATATACGTGAAGTGTAAAAAGTCGTTTACTTTAGCATTTAATTTATTATTATTTTGTAAATAAAGTTTTAGTGATTAGTGATAGGACGCGATTGATGTGTCTACTGTACCGTTTCGATTCCGTAGATTAGGGCAGAGTTCCAACTTATTGGCTATCCCCTAATTCCGCCATCAAGCGTTTCTCGTTTATGGCGGTATGCGGCGGAATTGGATAGATGTGGCTCGATGTTAACTACTGTTTGAACGACCATATATCGCGTCTAATATATTAGATCCAGAATTTACAAAGCTACATTATTTATTCGTGAATTTTTTATCGTTATTTATAGAATGAGGAAACGTATATTGGGCCATATCTTGTACCCTAACAAAAATAACTCTTTAATTTATTTCAAACTAATTAGAAAAATATGGGTGGAATGACACTACTGAAATGAGACCCTTATTCTTGAAATTTTGCTAAATTGCAAGCATTTATGTTACGAGTATATGAGCTAAAACAATGATAAATGTAGGAAAAAAAGCTACAATTTATCTCCCTAAAATCGTTAAGAAAAAGGGAAATTTTTAATGATTTTCTTAGGCTATCTTAGATTCTTTATAACTTTCTGAGGAATCTTACAACGAAATAAACCTTAAATTGAAGCTTTTCACCTACTTTTATATAATCTTTTGGTTCGTATTCGTAACATAAATACTTGCAGAGTTACAGTCAATAAAAGAGACATAATTTTTTAAGTAAAATAACGTATATTTATGACTAGGTTATTATGTCCATATCTCGAGAAAAAGGACCTATAGAATTCCTCGATTCGATTCGATAACTCGCCGAGCGCTCGAACGTGGGTAAATGTATTATCCAACATCTCAAAGGGGGTCACAAATTAACAGAACAATGGGTATTTGAGTAACTGTATATGACCATATTTTCGTTTTTCAATGCGGACAACATCAATTTATGATCCCTCTCCGAGCCATTGGGCACTACTTTTACTCGCGTTACAGCGCTCGGTGAGTTATCGAATCCGGACGCACAATTACCGGTATTGGGCTTCATTTTTAAGACCCGAAATGGACTCTCAAAGATCAGTTAAGATCCGATTTCTAAAAATTGTGCAATCTCTTTGCAAGTGAAATAAATCCACATTAGATGATAACTAACATCTAAAGCAAATAAATTCTGTAAATGAAAAAGTTTCATTATATTCTAATTTCAGATAGTGATAATATACGAAAACAGTTTTTAACCACTGTTTCTGTATTAAGTATCATTAACTCAATAATTTATAGTAGATGTGTTTTTTTTATTGTTACTGGTTTGATATCGGTTTGGCAAGGATAAAATCTGAATGTGAATTACATGTGTTGCAGATAATGCGTGCCCCATATACGACAATGGTCGCGTGGGCTTGCACTGCGGCAACGACTCGTTCAGCGACAACTGGACGAACTACTCGTTCCCGGAGGTGCCGCACCGGCACTTCGCCGAGCAGCTCACACGCATGGACGCCGAGGTCTTCCGCAAGCTCGTCGCCCACCAGTGCCTCGGGGCGGTCTGGTCGCGGCGCGGCGACCGCTCGCGCAGCCCGGACGCCGCCACGGTCCTCGCCACCGTGAACCAGTTCAACGCGGTCTCGCTGCGCGTCATCTCCACGGTTCTCCTCATGGACGAGGGCACGAAGCCGCAGGAGCGCGCGCGCATCATCGAGACCTGGATCGACATCGCGCAGGAGCTCAGGATACTCAAGAACTTCAGCAGCCTCAAGGCCATCGTCTCGGGCTTGCAGAGCAACCCGGTCTATAGGCTCGAGAAGTGCTGGCAGTGCATGCCGCGCGAGAAGCACGAGATGTTCCGCGAGCTCGAGAGGATCTTCTCCGAGGAGAACAACGCCTGGACGCAGCGCGAGCTCCTGATCAAGGAGGGCACGGCCAAGTTCGCCGACACGGCCGGCAGGAGCGACAGGCATCTGCAGAAAATCTTCCAGAAGCAAAATACTCACGCGGGCGTAAGTTGGACCGGCCCTTTTATTTATACCAAACCTAATGACAATTTGTTCAAACTAATGCCGTCTTTCTCTTGCAGAACATCAGTTACGGAACGATCCCGTACCTGGGGACCTTCCTCACGGATCTGACGATGATAGACACGGCGATACCCGACACGATAGCCGACGGCCTCATAAACTTCGACAAACGGCGGAAGGAGTTCGAGGTGCTCGCGCGCATCCGGCTACTGCAGGGCGCGGCCAACGCCTACCACTTCAGTGGAGATCCCCTCTTCGAGCGCTGGTTCCACTCAATCGTCGTCCTCGACGACCGCGAGGCCTACCGATTGAGCTGTCAGATCGAGCCGCCGCCCGCCGGCAGCACCATCAACAATCGCGCCGTCGCTGCCGCCGCTGCCGCGACCAAGAAGAAGCATCAGCACAATCACAACCATTCGCAGCATCATCATCACCACAACCACTCCTCCAACAGCCAGAACCAGTCCGGCCATCGCAAGAATGACTCGATCGCCTCTACCTCGAGCTCCAGCAGCTCGCAATTCTACTGCGACCTCGATTCGCTGCCAAGGTGAGAGGAGTACCTTACCTTAACCTAATCTTAATCCTCCCTTCATCTCAAACAGGCTGAAATTGAAGTTTAGTTTTTTTTCCAGCTCGCCACATAATTCGCTCGACAGGCGGACCTCACCCTCGCAGATGTCTTCCTCGTCCTCTTCGTCTTCCTTGCCCTCGCTCGACATCTCCCTGAGCTCTGGTGGTGGCAACGGCGGCAACAGCAGCGGCAACCACAGCCGCTTGAACACGCCCCAGGTGAACAACTCGAACGGAGCCGCGGGCGGGCTTTCGAGTCCGAGTCACTCCCACAAAAGTTCGCCCGACTTTTACATCATCAAGGTGACAATGGAGAGCGACAATCCCGAGACCGTGGGCGTCGTCCTCTACAAGTCCATCATGCTCTCGAACAATGAGCGAACGCCGCAAGTCATTCGCAATGCAATGCTCAAGCTCTGCATCGAGGGGAATCCCGATCAGTTCACTCTCGCCCAAGTCCTGCCTGATAGAGAGATGCTTCTGCCGAACTCGGCCAACGTCTATTACGCGGTCAACACGGCGCATAATCTTAATTTCATTCTAAGACCAAAAAAGACTTGAAATGAGCCCCTTTTTAGCTGAACTCGACTAATTGCAATCATGAAACGTAGTTAATAAGTATTTACAAGGGAGACAATTCAACTGATGTGTAATACGTTCAAGCGAGCTTCGTAGCCTCGTTTATCGCACTGAATAAATCTAACCTTTACAAATTTATACGCACAAGGGTATATTGTTATTGACCAAGTTTTCTTTAAATTAAATTTTATTTATAGTTTTATTTGAAAGAAAAATTTATTCTTATTTTTGTAGAATCTCACAAATTTATTTTATTTTTCATTGATATATTTACATAAAAAGTTTCATAAAATAATCAACTGCGAGGACATTGAAAAGTTGTATTCATGCGCTAATTTGAAAAGAGACGACTTACGTATCCATGCGTCCCATGACAGTACGGTTGCCTATTATATAAGGTAACTCTGTATTATTTAGTTAAATGTAACGAAAACCATGATTATTCGAGTGTCTCTTGGAATTCTTGCAATTTTTTCTATTTATTATTCTCTTTGAGTATAACTGTGTCAGTTTAACGTATATTTAATGAAAATGACGAGAGGACGACCCGCTAATGTATGTTTGCGTGTATTTATATTCGTAATGCAAGTAGTGTGTTATTAATATTGTGAAATTCATTTGTTGTTTATAAAAACAGCAGAGGACCAGTGACCTTTTGTATATACATATATATATAAATATCTTGATGCTTAATCGAGTAAGCCAAGCAATTCAAGTCTCGACGAACAAAATAAAAAATCGCAATCACATTATTACTACAAAAAATACAAATTTTGATAAAATATATTAACGTGTTATTATACTTATGATAATAATAAAATAGATTGTTAGGTTATTCGATTAAAGCGAGGCCCTACTTGACTTATATAAGAGAAGATCGTAATATAATCGAGCTTCTTTCGTTAAAAATATATTAAAACTAAATTGTAAATTTTACTATCGCCATTCCCTGGAAGAAAAATTCTGTGATACTCTGGAAAAATTATTTCAGTTTTGGCCTTTTATATGATGAAAAGTCTTAAAAAATTACAAATAAATACTCAACAACTGATTATATTGACACTTAAACTAGTTAATTTTAGACAAAATTTGTAAAATCCTCTATATACACTGTTAAGCACAAATGATCCAGTGCGTTGGCTCCCGGATACATACTGTATCTTAGTCTTAGGCCATTTTGTACTTACCTCTTCGTCGAACTTTACTTTGAATTACAGTTATTCTCTTTTTAGAGAGATATTCGTATTTAAATAAAAATCGCAAAATGTGCCCAGTCCAATAATTTTGTCATATTTATTTATAATTCCTAGAACCAAATAAATACAAAAATTATATATATTTCTTTGTTAAAAACTTGCATAATGTACATGAAATTAATTTTTTTCTTTATTAATAAGTAAGCCATAAAATAACTAGGTTTCTGTTGTTTCTGTTTCATAAATTTCATTTTTATCTATTTTAGAAAGGAATAAAGGAGTATAACCATGAAACTTAACAAACTGGACAATGAAATACTTTATGACATTGTTTGGCGTCATCAAAATATAAAAATAAAAGATAGATAAATTAGCCGAAGAAAGTGAGTCAAATTTAAAAAAACTGTATGTAAAAACTATGATAATATAAGTCAAGATTTTATCTGCCTATTTTACAGTATGATTTGAAAAAGATTTTTAAATATTTTTTATTTATATACAGTCATTTTTGTTTTACCTGTGAACTTGTATAGTCTATTGTGGTGGATATTAGTTTAAAGTTTCCTCATTAAAATTTTACATAAGCAGACATAGGAATTCTCATTTTCATGTTATCCTAAGACACTACTATTCTAAGAGAGCCCCTTACTGGGCTCATATTTCTTAATATTTTCATTGAAATCAACAAAATAAATAAATCAATAGTAGGAATATCTAATTTGAAAACAAATATTTTAGGTATATAATTAAAGATATTCTTACCGGCATGCTCGTATTTTTATATAATTTTTATTCATTACTATAGAAGTGTCAATGAGCGCTTCACGCGCCATATCGTGGCCCAATCAAATTTTATATGTCTATTCCAAAACGACCAATCACAATCGTTAGAGGTGAAAATCTCAAGTCCATTTCTTTTTCGTATATGATTTAAGAGCTGTTTTTCAATTAATATCGGAAACAGTGATTGTTCGTACTAATTTATAAAAGCTGAAAAAGAAAAATTAAATTAATAACAAGTTAACGTACATATGTATCAGATACCTTGTAAAATGACAAGTAATTAAAAATTTTTAGATATCCTCCCAGAATTTTTAATAATCCTAAAATTATAATTTCTTTTATTTCTCACGAGAATTTGAGTAATTGCGTTGTTATTATTGAACTTTTAAAATATTTGCTGAACTTATTTGTATAAAATTTAAAGGTATATAATTAACGGACGTTAGTAGCTCGTAAACATTACAAATGTTCTCCACCGTTAAACGTTGTCGGCGACTGCAGATTGAGAAATTGCGCGATACCGGTCTTAAAGCCGCGTACTTAAAGCGCGGTTACTCTTAAGATGCAAGGAAAATTGGCTTGTGGAAAATGAGTGCGGGCGCTGGCCGCAGAACGACGTGCAAGGACGCCCGGCGAACATGTGAACTTCCGGCTCGCGCCAACACTTCCGGAGCACGCTAACCTGTTGCAAATGGGGCTGCTGCGCGCGCTGTGACGTTTATGTGCCTTGCATGGCCGGGTCGTGCTCTGCAATCGCCTTCGAAAATTGAATCGGCAAACTTCCGGACGACGGCAAGCTTGAACGCGCACCGCCGTCGCCACGGTTAATCGCTTTCCAACTGTGCACAAGATCTTTGTATGAATTCTGCACGTGGGTAATTTCAGGCGGAGGTAGTTTGCCACACGAATGCCCCATTGCGCAGCAAAGCTGTTTGGTAAGGTATTTTTCGCGCGTGATATAGATTCTCATTTTGTGATAAATACTAAGAGAAGAAAAGTAACGAGTCAATTAACAAACAGTCGATTCAGTATATTGCTTCTAAAGTAGGTATCAATTTTGCAGGTATATACAAAGTGTTGGTGGTCCCAGGCTTACGAAAAATTCTTTACCGGCTTGTTCGACAAGCGTGTTTGATGGGATAATACTGCATTGAGAGAAGAATACCTTAATGATTAACTATACTATGTATTGTAAAGATTAAGATATCATTTTCGGTGTAACAATTTCAGTATTTTTTACCCTGCTAGAAATTCATCTACGAGAAATGGCCAAGAAGTTAGAATATATCAAATAAAACCAGCTAATTAAGGCCATGTAATACCGTAAATTTCAATATTTTTTAAATCAACATTTAAACGTTTATTTGGAAAAAGACGAACGTCAAGCGCTCCGTACACGTAAACACTATATTCAGAATTTCTATTGAGTTATTCTATTATCATTTTCGTTAGCTATGCTCTTTTTCAAAGTAGCTCAATTGCAGACCCCTACTTACCGACAGTACGGTTTTTATTTAATTAAATAAATTCTCATGATTTTTTGGAAAAAGACGAACGTCAGGCGCTCCGTATATGTAAATACTATACTCAATTTTTTTTTTAGAAATTCTATTATTATTTGCAAAAAATATAGACATTCTTAAATTATGTCGGTAAGCACATCACCTTAATGAAACGATTTTTCGACCACTACTTGCCCATTTCTTACATTGACGTCCCAACAAAATATTAGTATTTTATTTACTTACTAATTTTATCTTCTATAAAAGACCATTAAAGTGCTTTGGATGGCTTCCCTGTTAAAAATAGCGAGTCCGCAATCACACCCGCTTTCGAGCCCGAAGCGAGAACGCTCCTTCTCGCATTCCCGCATCCCCGCTTCTTCTCGCATTCTTCTCGCTTTTGCTCGCTTCCGAGCTCACTTTACAAACCTGATTTCGGTCTCGCTTTCGACTCGATTTCGCATTTTCTCACAATAGACTGTTAATTGGCACCTCAATCGTTTGGAAACTTAGTTCAGGGTTAGAAGTAAGTAATAGAATAGATATTGAGTACTATAAATTGTTACGAGTGAATGCCTTTGCCCCTATTACAAAGGTAACGCAGAAACGCAACTGCGCAGAGAGTCCACTTTACGGACGACATGGTAAGAACCGCTTCTTGATACCAGAATGTTACGAGTGAATGCTCGCAAATTAATAAATAAATGGAGGACAACTCGATAAAAAAACGGCACGGCGTGACTCGGGGGGACTTGAACCCCGGACCTTTCGGTTTCGCGACGAGTGTTCTGACCACTGAGCTACCGATGCCGGTACACGTCTTTCGTTGGGTTAAGAATTATTTGAATAATTATTTTGCGATGTATAAAGGTCTGATACATTCCCAGATATGCGTGGAACTCGCATTCCCCGTCTACTTGGGGTTAGGAATTATTTAAATAATTGTTTTGCCATGTGTAAACATCTGACGCGCTCCCGGGTACATGTGGAATTCGCATTCCCGCCTACTTGGGGTTAGAAATTATTTAAATGATTATTCTGCCATGTATAAACGCCTGACGCGTTTGCGTATATAAAATAAAAACTCTAATCCATCAGGGTACCTTTATTTTTCCGCGAGGCGAAGAGAATAAGCTTTACCCGACGAAAATCGTTTGATTCTTTTCGGTGATATAAAGTCATAAAGAGTTTAAGCACACACACACACGCACGCACGAACACATACACACACGCACGCACACGCATGCACACACACACAGATCCATCCACGAAAACAAAAATTATCAAAATCAACTAATAAGTATACACATATATTGCCTTAAAACATCTTTTTGAACATTTTTTTTTTGAAAATTTTTTTCACTGTTACAAAGCTTTCTCTATGAGGAAGCAAAAATGAATTTGAAATGAGTAAGTTCTACGTGGTATATAAATTAATGACCATAAATTTATATTATGCACCTAGGGAGTAAAAGTAAAGAATGTCCCAGATCGCATATAATTGTCACCCGAGCCGAAGGCGAGGGTGACAAATATGCGATCTGAGGGATTATTTACTTACTCCCGTGGTGCATATACTACTTTTCTCCAAGAGGAGCATAAAATGCGTAGACTGTCTTTCGCCCGCAGGGCGTACAGTACGCACTTTACGCGCCGTGTGGAGAAAAGAATATTATTTGAACATGGAAGGCATTCTTAATGATAAAATTGCCTCTCAAACGTGAAAATCGCCCAATGATCAAAAGAAATTTTTGATGAACTCTTAAGGTATCTCAATCCTGTCATGCTGCGGGGTGAGGCGAGGGGCGTCCTTTTTCTGCCTGCCGGCGCTTCCCGCTCACCGCGCACCTCCTCGCGCAGCCAACGAACTCAGTGTTTTGTTTACGTTTCCGCTTACTTCTATCTCAAATGCATGACAAGCGACCAAGGTCTAAGACCCGTCTGCGTTTTTATTCTTTGATTATTTTTCTCTTGCAATAAAGGTTTTATAACTTGTAACATCAACTTGTGATGTTACAATAGCTTAGGAGTTGTTTTAATTCGACCTATATAAAAGAATCGAACAGAAAGCCTATACAAAACATGAAT